>JAJJWW010016938.1:0-219413 GCA_023531295.1 Papaver armeniacum | reverse complement strand
ATGGAGCGGAATACAAGGATAAAAAACAAGAACAGCAAAAGGCAGCGAGATCATCTCCGCTTTTCTCAATACAAATCGTAGATTTTCCCTTTGTTTTGTCTTCGTTGTTCCTTCAAGAACCAATCACGACAAGAAGTCAACTATCTTCTTCTCTGATTTTTCCTTTCTTTCGTTTCAATAATTTCATCCGCAAACCTTGATTTGGAAAAATGATGAACAACACAAATCAAATGGGTAAATTGTATCTTACACTTTTTCAGTAAGTTAGCATATCTTAGAGATATGATACCCTGATACTCTGCAATGAAAATGAAATTTATTAGGATTTCTTTGATTTGGGTTTGTTGATATATATAAAAATGTTTATATGATCTGCAAACCAATAAAAATGAAACAATGATTAGATTAATTTGTCTATTAGCTTTCTTAACAACATCAATTGTTAGAACTAATCAATTGCTAAATATTAAATACTCGTATTCATTGGTTAATCAATTGATATTGGATCTGTTTTTTTCTTCTTCAAAGTCTTAGTTGATGCAGTACGTCATGAACTACCGAAGATCTTGATGAACTGAATTAACCCAATTAGATATTGATGAAGAAAATGATGTTATCAATGAAGATCTCCGATGGTTGTTATCAGAATAATTTTCCATCTCCTTTGTTCTTCTTCTTTTATCTCTGGATTATCAATATCAATTCGACCTCTTCAGTTCACAATCTCAAAAATGTAAGCACATTCTTTCTTGTTCACTGATTCATGATCATCTCTGCTCAATTTACACGGATCGGAGCCCGTCGAATCAATCCCAGCAGCAACAGAAAACTCGTAGACGAGAAGAAGAAGAAAGAAATTCTTCTTGATTTAGATTTTAGGAATATTAGAAATGTATTTTATCACACGTGCGAGTCACATGTAAACAGTCACTAACGGTGTTACCTAACTACAAATTAATTAAAAAAAATATTTGTTTCGGTAACGGTCAAGACGGTCAAACAGGGTCCTGTGACCCAAACTCTAATTAAAATTTTGTGGTGACCCAAACGCAACTCTGGTCACTTTTTTGTGGCCCAAAATCAAAATATCCCAAATAATAAACGTATAAAAGTAAATCAAAACATGTGTAAGATTCTTCCTCAATCATATTTATAACATTAAATTGAAGAAATTCATGGATAAAAAAAAAATGTCGCATCAACTATGTTAAGTAGTGCATGAGTGGTGTTCTCACATCTTGTGTTACTCAAGTAATTTGGAACAATAAACAACATAGTCATATTGATATTTGTATTTACATAAATTCAACTAAAAATTTGAAGAAAAATTATTAGTTTCAAAGTAGATCCGACACGAACTTCTGTCGCATTCAATTCGTAGAACACACACTGGGTTTATTCAGCCTTGAGGTTAAACTAATACCCCAACATTAATCAAATAATGTCTACAAATCCAGAATTGAAACATAGTACTAACGGGAAAAACGAGAGACTAACATCAGTGTTACAAAGACGGAGCGTTTCATCATATTCATTATCATTTGGAAATCCAAGATCCAATTTGCGCCCTGCTTATGAGATCTCAATACAACCGTAGATTTATCTATTGGAGGGAGAAATCTTGATACTAAATATGTATTTTTTTAGTATTTATTATAGGGTGTTCCTTTATATACCCCTAGAAACACTAACGGTACCCCTATTAGTTGGTTATGTTAGTTATAATTTGGCTAACATGAAAATTGTTGGATTATTAGAAAATTTTGATACGGATACCACTTTGTATGACCACTAAAAATCATGAAAGGAAAAAGAATCTGGTATAACAGAACACGTCTTCAGTATTCTCAGAGATTCGAACTGCAAGCTTAAGATCTAAATGGCATCGATTACAATCTAAGAAACTATTGTCCCGTATATGAATTCAACTGCAAAAAAACTTTCTTTCCCAGTCTTCTTCATGAGACCTGGATTTCCAATAACAAATGCATTCTTCATGTGTACACTTCAGGATCAACAATAACATTCAAAAAACTTAAAAAGATCATGATTGCACGAATAAAAACTATGATAAGTGATCATCGAGTTCAAAAGGTAGTATAACGATTATAGCTTGCGCCTAAGGTTGGTTATCCATCGTTGCTAATGATCACATATTAGTATTTTACACAAAGTTAAATTTGATCTTAAACATTAGCTATAGCAATTTAACTAACATGTACAGGAAGTGAAAGAAGACCAAGATCCAACATCATTAATAAAACATATGAAAGAATTAAAAGCACGGTTACCTTTCGCTTTTGTTTTTCCTGTAACAAAAATGAATTGTTACCAAAAGAAGCTCCAAATCCAAGTAAGATGAAAATTAATTATCTTTAAATATCAATCCAAGTCGAAATTTAGGGTTTCTTTTGCAACGTTGACTGCAACAATAATTGATATTTAGAAAGATGTTTCACTTTCTCTGCTCTGCAACCCCTTTGATGGGGACAAAATCAAGATGCCAAACTAGGGTTTGTTTAGTTGTTTGTAGAGTTGAAGAAAAATCAAGGTTAGAACAATTAGGTTTTTACCGTTAGGGGTTCGTTGATTCATATTTTGAACAATGTAGAGAAGAAGAATAGGTTTGTGTATTTGTTTCTCGGGGGTATGCGAACTTTGAAGGGTTGATGGGTAGGTAGATAAATGTTGGGGGTAAACTGATAAAGGGGTATCATTAGTGTTTTTGGGGTATATAGAGGAACACCCTTATTATATATGTGACATCTCAGTGTTTTTTGTTTTAATTGTCATATATTTTAACCGAGTTTATATTTGCGTTAAGACAATCAACCACATTTTTTAGCGGCACATAATCAACGTAATAATTACTACTCACCAATATCACCCATCACCACAAAACCACCAGATATCACTGTTGGTGCAAAAATAATCACCCCAACACTCTTCGGGATATGTGTAGATGGATTAAATCTCCATCGTTGATTTGATTCCACCAAAGATTGCTGAAAAATTATGATTGATGTAGATTGATTGATCTCCACTATTGATTCAAACCAATAAAAAGGTTCTTGACATGAATGATGTTGAATGGTGGGGGTACTGCAAAAACACCATGCTAAAGTCGAGAGAGTTTCTTCACAGTGTATTGTATGGAAAAGGATTAGAAAATTTGTACCTTTTGAGTTAGGATTTAGCCTCTATTTATAAAGCGTAAAGTAGGTCTAACTTTAGGGTTTCCATAGTTATCTTAATAACAACCCTTTACCTGTACAAATCCAAGAAAACAACCAGATTCATTAATAAAGTTTGTTATCTCTCATACTTCTGATTTATCTTAATTATTATCTTAAATAATAATTATCCTCTCTCTTTGGAACTATAATTATCTTAAATAATTATAATATCCTAACTAATTCCTTCCTCTTTCTATTAGGGTTTTTGTACTTATCTTAATTATTATCTTAAATAATAATTAAAACAAAAAGATAATTACCCTCTTTCTGTGAGGGTTTCTACAATTATCTACAACTACTCAAGATAATTATCCCATGGTAACATTTATCCTCTTTTTACTAGGATTTAATATAACCATAATTATCTTAAATAATTCCAAAGTTAATATTCAAAAAATATTCTAGTCATCATGACCCTTATCCAAATTTAAACCCCTTTCTTGGAGAGAGGATAATTTGGGTTGATGGACCGGCCCATGGGTTCTAAGGACTAACCCATGGGTCTCTGGGCTTCCATAATAAGCAAAACTGGTTCCCATAATAAACCAGATGAGATTCAATAAAAAGAGAACTGTGCCTCCAAAATAAGCCAGTTATGTTTCTATAATAAACGAAATGGGCTTCAATAATAAGCCAAATGGGCTTCCCAAATAAGCCAATTATGTTTCCATAATAAACAAAATGTAATTCAAAAATAAGCCAACTGGGCTTCCCAAATAAGCCAGTTATGTTTCCATAATAAACGAAATGGGCTTCATTAATAAGCCACTATTCATATATCATTTTAGTATGATACAAACATCGCCCCCTCTTAATTCTTGACTTGTCGAAGGATTAAGAAATTAAATGTCAGACTGACCATCGTGGATAACAACTAAATTGTTCGTGTTGCTCTCTTGCCTTTCGGTTTCACATTAATTTGTGAAACTACATTTGCTTAATAAACAGAACGAGAATGACTCAGCTGAATTCTGGACTACATGAATGACTATTCCCTCTTGGAACACGTGTCCATGTAGGCTTAATTGGACTAGTTCAGATGGATCACTTCTTCTTGGCAACGAAATATATTTTTCCTCTTTATGAAAAGATCCACGTAGTTTTGTTTTTGGCTTCTCTTAACTTGTATCCCAGGATACACGTTAAGAACCTTTAAATATTATTACTTTTGGATAGATTTTATAACATTTGCTTTGGACAGAGAGAAATTAATTTACAATAGTAATTATCATAGAATTCCATAATTACCCTGCAATAAATATGTAATATTATATTGTAAAACTCCCATTATCATCTGATGTATCAGACACGATTTCTTAGTACCAAAGAGATCGTAAACCAATATAGTTAGCTTTATTGATCAAAGTGACATTATCCTAATCCGTTAATTTTATTAAAAATGTAAATAAAATTTGATCTTGGTCAATCTCTTAATTTAATGAAAAAACTTACCTTATCCGTTAGTAAATCACTAAATCTAAGCCCTAATATTAGTGCTACCTTAAATAAGGTATAAAAAAAAAATATTGCTCGAGCAAATATTTGTAAGGTTTGGGTTTTAAACGGCTAAAATTAAAGAAAGATTAAGCAAATTTTGGGGATTCACCGAAGTTAAAGGAAAAAATAATATATTTTCGTTCATTATAGATCATTTTACAGCTACCAGATTTATTTTACGCAAGGAAATATTCGTGGGCTCCACATGCTCAAAATCAAATTAAGCTTTAACAAATTAGGCTTACACAAGGGTAATATAGGAAGTTATCATGTATTTAATGTTAGAAGTTTAATTTACCAATGCATACGTTGGTTCCAACAAAATTCATTGAATCCAATGTAAAAATATTATATTTAATGGTTCTTAACCTATCCGGGGATACAAATTAACAAGACCCTTTGTTTTTATACCTCTATTCCATATGCCACTTCTTGACGTCCCCTCCGGCGTGAGAACTCCACGTCTTGTCCACGTCAAATGAGCTTCATCTCAAATACAGTTAAACTTCGATAAATTAATAGCCTTGGGACCGGAGAAAATTATTATTTTAGCGAAGTTATTAATTTATTGAGTTAAAATTTAGCATGTACAAGCCTAGTTGGGACCGGAGAATTTTATTATTTTAGCGAAGTAATTAATTTATCGAAGATTAATTTATCGAAGTTCTACTGTACAGTATTCCAAAAATATACGATACTCTGCATCATGATATATTTGTTGTCATCCAAATCTTTTGGAATCTCAGATGTTTATCTTGTACAACCCTAATTTTGACGTATAAATACCCAGATATAACTTCTTCTTTTTCTCCAATTAAAGCTCTGCGCCTCTTGTCTCTTCATGTAAGTTCCACAACCATTTTGCCTTCATTTCTTTGGTTCCATTTGGATACTCAGCCATCTTTTTATACTTTGTTTTCATTTTGCAGCTTTGCTTAATTCAGCTAACAACAATCCGAGGTAATGACTCCCCTCTCTCGATGAACTCTGAAATCTACTTCATGCTCTTGTTTCCCTCTGTCTCACTTTAGTTAGCCCCATAACTTCCAGTTTGGAAAACCATTAATCCACTAACATGTATGCGTACATATCTTTCTCTCATTTTTCTTTAAAAACTTAAATGTAAATCATATAACACGATCCTTATTAAGCTTCTGTTTACGTCACAATCTTCACACCTGTATGTAAATCTTTTGTCCCATTTTTCCATTCTTTAATTAGGAAAACATTGACCTTCCATGTATATGACGATACAGTTCCCAAAACTTTATTTGGACTGCCGCCTCTCCGCTTCAATAAACATATCTGCATAATCTTCCTCGTAATATATATGTAGTTGCAGGAAATCCCACACTACACCCCTCACTCGAATTTGTTTAATTAATCCATTTGAAGATGAGTAACAATATATTTTATTAATTGTTTTCTTGAAAGGTTTACAAAGAAATGTAGAACAGAGCTAAAGAAATTACAATCACTCTTAATTTTCTCTCTCCTCATGACTTGCTTAACCATTCAAAAAGAATCCCCACTACAATGACTAACTCAACCCTTTATATAGGGTAATACACGTGGATGACAACTAAAGTCAGTCCTTTATTTTCGGGAATAACTGCAAGCGTCCACGAGTGTTATAAACGTTTTTCCTTGTGACACTCCTAAATCTCGCCAAGTCTTCACACTTTTCTCACGTTCTGGCTTTCGTCACCTAATGCGTCATTAAAATCACTTCCTTGCGACGCCTTCGCAACGTAGTTGTTTATTACTCTCTCAAAATACTGATGTCGCGATATTCTGATCCTACATCTTGCCTCTTCTCATGTCTTCTCTGCGAAGAAGAGAATGTCATGAGAACCAATATTTTAAAGTGCCGCAACTGTTCATCTTTATCTCGCGATGGTTCATTTTTACTCGTTTTATTTATGTACGGAATTTATTACAGGTGTTTCTTCTTCCACTCTTTTCTTGACACGTCTCTTTCAACCGTTTATTCTTGACCATTCACGTCCCATCTCGCATTAAATGCATTTATTTTCCCGAAGATTCTTTCTCTCTATAAATAGTTTCCCCCACTCCTCTCTTCTTCTCTTTTACTTTCCTTCGCAAATTTTCTTTAACTCTCTCTCTCCTTCCGCAATTTGCGCTCCGCTACCACAGTCCTTCTACACTTTTCTCATTCTTTTGATCTTCAATTCTCTATCCATTCCCATACTTTTAACAATGGCTTCACTTGGTCGTACATACACTCCTCTTTTACTGATGTTCAAAAGAAATTACAGAAAAGGGTTTCACTTTATCAACCATTCCCAATCAAGGATCTTCATCTATTCTTTCGCAAAATTGTTTTCTCGATCATCAATGTGATGATCATAAAATCATAGTCTCACGGGTCAACTCCTCGCAGACTCCCCATTCCTCCGTACAATCCCGAGTTGCCATTATTCTATGAAATTCTTGCTCATGAGAAATTCTCGCGAGTCGTCTATCAATTGAGCGGCGATCGCATCCGTTTAATGCTTGAATTCGCCAACCGTGGCGCTGGTAAAGGATCTTTATATCCCGATAATGTTAGGGATCCCGAGTTTGTAAATTTACAAATAGTTACCGAGAAGTATACCGTGGACAATTTCTTTGCGAATTACTCGGTTATAAATATGAGAAATGATAAATCTCGCTGGGTGCTCTGACCGAAAAGAATGATAACGTTGATGCTTGACAAATTGCTTATGCAAGATATTGATTGGCATTCGGGCAACAATAGTACTCCCAGTCATTCCAAAGATGAGAAATGGTGGGTTGTTCCTTTATTTTTGAGTGGACCTTACATCGCAGTTCACATGTTCTCCCCGCACACCTCGCGAATTATCATCCTTGGGAGTTTAAGTGGCCCGAGGAGACAAAAGAGGTATATTTCTTTTCTTCAAATTTCGCTTTGCGATATCTTCTTCCTCTTTATTTATTAACTTTCAAAAATTTTAGATCACCGGAATGAGAAAGAAATATAAAGAAAATCCAAAGCCGAGTACCACAAGATACTTCGATCGCTCACGGATGAAGTAAGAAACATTTTCTTTTGTTATTTTAAACAATATTGTTGCCTCTTTCTTATCTTCATGCGTATGCGAAGGTTGAAATTGAAGAGGCTGGAAGCTGCCAAGGCTAAAGGCATGGATAAAACTACTTTTCGCAAGGACAAGTCTTCTCGCTCCGCTTTCTAAAAAACGGAAACCCAGCTCTCTTCTCAAACCAATGAAAATTTGATGAGGGTGAAAATGAGGTTGGTACTTCCTCTGCGAAGAGAATCACTTGACTACTTACGTTATGGCGCAATTGTCCAGTGTCTTCTCCGATTCTATGCAAGGATTAGGAGATGATCATCTAATCGCTACTTGCGAGCTCTCGCTAAAATTTGCGATGCCCCGCTATTAGAGGATAATGAATCTTTTCGCGAGTCTCCCGAACGTTGACCTCCAGTCACTTAAATGCTCTCACCGCTTTGGTATGTTCATATTCCTTTGTTTCTCTCGTAATTTCGATTACAAGCTTTATCTTAACAATTTCTTTTTTCCTTTATAGTCCGGGAGAGATTCCTTTGTTGTTGCCTCGGATCTCGAGAGAAGATGCGACAACTTTCGCGAGAAAAAAATCTCCAACTTAAAGAAAAGATCCGAGAATTAGAAACGAGGTTGCGATGTCTCGCAAGAAAGATGAAAGAATTCAACAATTGAAATCGAATCGGCTTCTCGAAGACTAAGATGTCTACTCTTCAAAGCGCAAACCAAAGAAATTTATGGTATAAAATTTTTATTCTTCAAGTCATCTTTACTTTGTCGGCTATTATTCTTTCCCGATTTATTATTTTCGCAGCATATATAATCTCTCTGATGAAGCCATTCTTCTCCATTCATTTCCCGAGCCCATGGATAATGATGTTCTTCTCACCTATCTCAACGACTCTTTAAGTAACTCATCAAACAAAATTGATTCCCTTTCATTGAATGAACTTCAACCAAATGTCGCTTTTAGAGATTGAGCATAGAGCTAGTTTAGGTTTAGCCAATCGATTTAAACAAATGTATCTTGATTCCCATAGAAAAATCGAGCTTCAAAGGAAGAAAATTAGTGGCCTTCTTGATGAAAAAGACCGCACCGCTTTAATAGGGGGTGCAAGGGCATTAGCAACATTTCAAAATTCTCTTCTCGAAGTACAAATTAAACGAGATGAATCCCTTCGCCAGAATGCCATACTTATCGAAAGCGAGAAGAACAAGTTCGTTCAATTTTGTTATAAATAATGATGATGAGTTTGCTTGGGCTGCGAAGGTTCTAGATAATGCCAGAATAATTTAGGTGTTGATGTTAGCCTTCATGCCGAGCATACTTGCCTTGGTTAAAGACATGATATCCGACAGAGAAGGTTGTTTATTATACTTTGCCGTCCTTTATCTCTCGTAGTACTCTTGTTATTGTATTGTTAATTTATTATCATATGTTTTGCGTAATCCGAGAAAAGATTTCAAATAAGGATTGAAGAACTTGAGCGAGAAAAGGGGAACTTGCGAAGACCTTTCTCTTCGCAATAATAAGTATTCTAAGTTGAAGAAACAACTGCAAGCTACAGTGGCGAATTTCAACAATACCATTGCTCGTTTTCGCAATCAAACTATTGAAATGGTTTGCAATGATCACCGCATTCCTCTTAGTTCATATCCTTGTCTTCGCGGTGATATTCCTGAAGATACACCTTTCTCAGATGTCTCTGATAGTGATGCTAGCGAGGCAGAAGAATCTGGCGAAGAGAATGATGAAACTGAAGAATCTGACCAAGAAGAAGATTCTTCAAAGAAATAACTTCTTTTTCTTCTTTCGCTACTTGTAATATATATACTCTTTCAATCTTCTTGGATTGTCAAATGTGAATTCAATCTTTGTTTTCCTTACTTGCACATATTAATCTTTGTGAATTATCAAACAATTCTCTTTTATAATTCGACTAACTAGTATTATGAATGCATAAATTCCTCATATGGAAATGAATAACAAAACTTTATCCTATTCATTCCCATAAATTCCTCATATGGAAATGAATAACAAAACTTTATCCTATTCATTCCCATACTTGCCTCTGTTATTCATTTTCAAATGAGAGATTTACCTCTGTTATCTGTTTTTGTAAGCATATTGAAGCTCATTATTGCGACAAGATCGCAGAATGTCTCCATAAATGAAGAACTCCATTAATCTTGCCTTATCGTTTTTGTGTGGTCTTATTTTGCCTTCCTAATTAAAGGTCTTATTTCGCCACCCCTCGTTGCGACAAGATCGCAGGACGTCCTTACATTTTCATGTAATAACCCATTGACCTTGTCTTATCATTTGTTAAGTATTTTTGCCTCTGCAGGATATTTTATCCATGATAATATGACAGCTTAAATACTCTTGCGAGTGTAAAATCCCATGACATTATCGTCTCTCGCGACGAAATCGCAGGACGTTTTTGCATTTTCATGCAATAACCCATTGATCTCGCCTTATCCTTGCGTCGATATTATTGCCTCTACAGATCATTGCACAAATATGACAAGCCTATATTTCCTTGCGAAAATAAAGTCTCATGAATTTTGCGTCTTTTGACACTTATCAGCCTCCCTAATGGAGGGTGCCGCCTTATCTTCTCCCTGGTTGCCCCTTCAAGGAGGCGTACATCGCCATACAAGACTAGCTCCTCCCATCCGGTCTTAACAACAACCAGTTGTTTTCGCAGCCTCTTATCCCTTATACCTATATGGTTTATGGTTACAAGAATGCACCCTAAGTGGAGTTTTCTTCAAGCCGAGTGCAGCATATACCAAGACTTGCCAAGAATGGCCAAGACACTTAAAATGCCCCAGGCACTCTTGGCTCAACCGTGTACCTCGGCGCCTTGAGCATACACTGACGAGATCCTCGGGCATCCAACCAGGGTATAACCTTATATATATAGTTGGAAATCCAAGGTATCTCTCCCGGATAGGCTTTTATGGGCCCCAAATTCCCATGACTCAGGCTTCAGGAGCGGTGTAACCTTCCCCCTGAGCCATGTCAAGAGATACCCCCTTATATGACGTACTTTAGGTCTTACATTTGCCTCTTGCGAAGTATCATTCGCGAACTAGGGTGTACGCCATAAAGGTTCGTCCCATTCACTCACTCATTCATTTTTGTTAATTCATTTAATCATTCATAATCTCATGTTATTTTGCTTGCGATGACATCGCATAATTTTGCTTTGTTTGTAACATTTTCTTTTCAACTCTTCAACCGGATTTTCATACATTCTTGATCGCGAGATTCTCGTACATTTCTTCTTCAATTATTATTTCTTCCTCCTACTTTTGATATGCCTCTGCCACTTAATTTTGATAACAACAACTATTCACTTCTTACACCTTTTGATCCTACTATTTTCTGCCTCTGCACCATTCAAATCTCTTAACGTTTCCTTTCCATCACGATTTTTCAACTGCCTTCATGCGTTCACTTCGCAAAGTGTCTTCAACTACCTTTTACTCTTCTTGTCCTTGACGTGCCTTCGCCACTTAATCTTTGTCACTTCTCGCAATTATTCACTTCTTGCACCTTTTACTCCCCGCTTCCTCTCGCCTCGTATCATTAAAACCCCCGTATAATTCTTTTTCAAAGATGACTTTCAACTGCCTTCATATCTTCACCTCGCAATGTGTCTCCTCTTCTTATATTTATGCTATCTACCATCAATCTTTCTTTTCTTTGTTCCTCTTTTATATTCTTCTTCCATACCTTCTTTTTTGCGGTTCTCTCTTCACAAACCCACATAGATCTCATAACATTTTTCCCCTTCTATCCAATCTCCCTTTATAATTCCAACACCATTAGGATGGGGAAACTTTATACACTGATGATACGTTGACGCCACACCCATAATTTCATGCAACCATGGCCTTCCAATCAATGCATTATAAGGGGACTCCACATCGACCACACAAAAAAAAAAATCAGTTGACAATCCTTGCAAAGGTATTCTCATGTGTACTTCTCCTTTGGGCTTGTTCGCGTACCATTGAAACCATATATTTTGTATGTTGAAGGGATCAAATCTTCATCCTTTCCTCCCATAGTCTTGTAAGTATGGTAAAAAGGAATGTTGATCGAGCTCCCAAAGATCGATTAATATTCTATTTATCGCCCAAAGAATTTTCGCTTCATCATCTTCCCCATCAACAGTTTTGGATTAATATCCAGTTTTACCACCAACGGGTTATCATGTATTTCTCTACCTTTGGGTATTTCTTCCACCGAGAAAGAGATAATCTGTAATTGCCATTCTTTTAATCAAGATTTCCTCGCGATGTTCATTACCTCCTTATCATTAACATCCTCGCAAAAAACCCTACCGAGTACGTTATCATGAAAATCTTCAATGCTGCGATATGAATGAACAATGGAGTTGCAAAACAAATTTTTAGCTTTCGCCCAACTTCTATCATGAACGTTTCTTTTCCCTTTGATGGTGGCGGCAAAATGTTGAACTTTCTCTTCGCTTTTTAAAAGTGATTCACCTTCCCGATCAATCATTCTAAGGATAATTCTTTTGATGTTTCGGCAGTCATTTGTCGTATGTCCATGAAAACGATGGTAAGAGCAGAATTCGTGACTTCTATCACCTGGTGGTGGTTCACTCCCCATGTTCCATGGTGCAGGTATATTCTCCATCAAGAGTATAGCTTCCCATATCTTCTCCACACTAGTATTTAGTGGTGGCATCTTGATTTCTTCCCATACTACTCTATGACGTCGTTGCCCTCCATGATAATTTGCTTTTTGACTTCCATAGGTTTCTTGCGGTGATCAAGTCTCTCCGAATTTTGTTTGGGCCGCTACGATTGTAGTAGTTTCTTTCTCTTTCAAATTCTTCCTGATCTCGGCTTCCCATCGCTACTAATTTTGGCTGTCCATCATCTACCACTTTTTCTTGTTGCCCTTGCGAGGTACTCGCCACTGTTTGTATTAATCTGGGCAACAAACTTGCATTCGCAGCACTTGAGCTAGTATTCGCGACTGGGTACGATTCTACTTCATTTTGTCTTTCCTACAAAACAATATATTCCTCTTGCAATTCTCTCAATTCGGTCATCGTGATTGTATTCTTGACTCTGAAAACTTGAACATATAATAAGTTGGTTGCGAACATAGCATTTATGAATGATAGTATGAGGTATCTTTCATCCACCTGTCCAGCCATTTCGCTACACATTGTCTTCCATCTTACAGTCAGATGTCTCAAGCTCTCGCCAACTCTTTGTTTTAGCCCAAATACATCTTCAATGCCAGGTCGCGAAGAGTTGTTACTTATATACGCCCCTAAAAATATAGCTTGTAAATGATTGAATGACGTGATTGTATTCCTTGGTAGACCCTCAAACCATTTCAACGCTTCTCCCGTTAAACTCGACGCAAAGTATTTGCACAATATAGCATCATGGTTTTCCCACTGTAGCATACATCTCACGTAAGCCTTGATGTGTTGTACTGCATGTTGACCCATCAAAATGCTAGTTAATGCTGGTAAGTTGCACTTTGGGGGTATTCCTCCTAGCTGCACTTCTAATGTAAAAGGATTTTTCGCAGCCTCTGCGATAGCTTCATCTAACTGTCTTCTCCCTCCTTCTCTTCTGCTGCTCAATATTCCTCTCATCTCTCGCCAATTCTCGAGAATTTGTTCATTTGCCTCGAAATTTGAATTTATCGGTCTCTTTAATTCTCGCTTCCCTCCTTCTTCGTTCGTGTGTACTTATATTTTTTGGTTCATTGCTCTCTTCTCTTCTTTCTCTGCGAGTTTCTCCCTCATATCCTTCACAAATTCTCACACCATTATATCTGTCATTTTCTCTTCTTGGCTGTCTATCAACTCTTCTTTGTATTCTTTCATATTCTTCGTTGATATTTCCATTGTTGCGATTTCGCTCGCGCCTTCTTTCTCGATTGTCATGATTATTCTGCCGAATCGCCTCTTCCAATTCCCGATTTTCCATTTCTGCTCTCAATCTTTCTATCTCGCGAGCTAGACGCGCTTGTTCAGTATAATGCTTTTCAATGTCATCTTCAATTTCCTTTTGTTTCCTTTGTGTTTCTCTCCCATGTAGTATTCTCATTCCTTCTTCCTGATTTTCTTCATTAATCAAGTTATTCTCCTCCTGAGGCTGCCTATCTTCTTGATTTCCATCATTTTGATCATTCACCAAAATATAACGATTCTCTACTAATTCTCTCTTCACGACCTCCATCACCAAAATTTAACTCTCTTTCCAAATTTTCTTCATTAACGTTTCTCGCAGTAATGTTCTTCTCACGTTTTCTCTAATCGATCCTGATCTCGATCTGTTATTACTTCTTGATCTTCTATTTTGCAGCCTCCTATTTTCCATTCTTAATTCGTGGTTTTGCCTTGTTAAATTTGCGCGTTCTTCTGCTTCTAACCGCCTTTCTTCATGTATTGTCTGTCTCAACGTATCTAATGCTGCAATTTCTTTATTTCCACGAATTGTTTCTCCCATCTCTTCGATTTCTCTCTTCTTGTCCACTATTCATCAATTGTTGCACTTCTTCTCTTTCTTCCATAGAATCTGATCTCCATGTATGCACGCTCACTCTATCATAATCGATTACTCTGTTTAGTGCTGGTTGAATTGGTGGTTGAATTGATGGTTGAATTGGTGGTTGAATTGGTGGTTGAATTCGACCTTCTTCTCCATTTCTTGCGTTTATCCTTGATGGTTCACCTACTTCATTTCTCCTTTCCCCAGCCAATCTTCTGCTTCTTCTTACGGTTGTTGGTTGTTCTGATGTTCCTCTTCTTCTTGCCATTTCTTAATTTCAATAATTTGCTAGAAATTGTATGAAATTCTTTTCTTTGTACTCAAATTCTTCCCTGTTTCTAGCGCATATGTAGTTGCAGGAAATCCCACACTACACCCCTCACTCGAATTTGTTTAATTAATCCATTTGAAGATGAGTAACAATATATTTTATTAATTATTTTCTTGAAAGGTTTACAAAGAAATGTAGAACAGAGCTAAAGAAATTACAATCACTCTTAATTTTCTCTCTCTAATGACTTGCTTAACCATTCAAAAAGAATCCCCTACAACAGACTAACTCAACCCTTTATATAGGTAATACACAAATGGATGACAAACTAAAGTCATCCTTATTTTCGGGAATAACTCGCATAAGCGTCGCGAGTGTTATAAACGTTTTTCCTTGCGACACTCCTAAATCTCGCCAAGTCTTCACACTTTTATCACGTTCTGGCTTTCGTCACCTAACGCGTCATTAAAATCACTTCCTTGCGACGCCTTCGCAACGTAGTTGTTTATTACTCTCTCAAAATACTGATGTCGCGATATTCTGCTCCTACAATATATACTAATTCATATGTATTACAGAATGTCTTCTCCCAGCAAGCCAAATCCCATTGGAAACAACTCTGCCACACACGGAGAACGAAAAAGAACCACTCCAAGGATCACTACCGGAGGAAGAACATCATCTGGAAAACTCCAACTGGCGGCAAGAGACTTCCCTCCAGGCCTGTCCATGAATTTCGTCAAGCCGACACCACCTCTGCACCGCTTTTCCGCTCCGCGACCACCTTCACCTTCATACACCCCTGCAACACCTCCACGTCTACACAAAGGTGATGATGTATTTTCACCGACTATCTTGAAGCCGAACGGGAACCGGGTGACTTATAATGATTCAGCACTCAAGGACAAGTCCATCGCCCGAGCGATCGCAAATTGTTGTATGCTGCCGTTTGACCAGAGGGCTGTCCACTCAGTCGACAACTTTTCATATGCCATTGACAGGACTATGCAATGCCTAGTCGAGGTATGTATGTAAGCATAGTATCGCTCCGGTTTAATATCAACATTTAAAGTCGACTAACCCTTCTTATGCTTTAGGGATTATTGCTATGTCGACGTGCTGGGGAGCTGCAGACCTCCTTTGCCATCAACAGGGATAGGATCATAAGTCTCACCTCTGGAAATTACCAGAACGAAACTGCGAGGCTTCGCGGCAAAATTTCTTCTCTCGAAGCTGAGTTGGTGAAGGAACAGATGGAGACTTCAAGGCTCTATGAAAGGATCGGCGACTTGGAGACCAGAGAGAGAGATGCGGATTCTCTTCAGGAGGAGATAGACGACCTTAAAGAACAACTCCAAATTGCTTTTGACAACGGCTTCTTGGATGGCGTTGATTATGGGGAAGAAGACGATGCTGAAGATTCTGGTGATGAAGATCATGACCCTTAGCTTGTTTGGATGCAGGTATCTCTGATATATAACTAGGCACTTTAATTGCCTGGCTACTTTAGTTTTGCTTAGGCACTTTTGTTGCCTTTCGCTCCATCATTCTGGTAAGTACATCCTGTAGATACATCTTGTCGAGGAAAAGCAATCTTTATTGATTTGAATGAAAAATTACATTAATGGAAATATTTTTTCAGGTTAAAGGAATTCCACGGCTTGGGCTCCATTTTGCCGCTCATGTTCCTCAACCAATAAGCACCGCCGCTAGCGAGTTTTTCCACAAGGTAAGGTCCTTCCCAATTTTCTCCTAGTTTTCCACCGCTTGCATCTAATGATTTTGGCCTAGTTCTCCTTAAGACTTGCTCTCCAGGAACAAACGACCGTTCGCGTACTTTCTTGTTGTATTGTTGCTTCATGGACTGTTGGTATATTGCCAGCCTTCTTGAAGCTTCATCCCTTACCTCGTCTAGGAATTCTTTATCTTTGGAAAGAATTTCTGAGTTCTGACCCGAATGTTCTGCCAGAGTTTTTGTAGTTGGAACCAGTAGTTCTATGGGTAGTACAGCTTCTGTCCCATATGCTAGCGTAAATGGAGAAATCCAGTTGATCGCCTTGGTGTTGTTTTATATGCCCACAGAACTCCAGGTAAGAATTCCGTCCACCTTCCTTTGGCTTTATCTAGGGTTTTCTTCAAATTATCTAGGATAACTTTATTTGTCGCCTCTGCTTGTCCATTACTCTGTGCGTAGTAAGGAGTAGAAAAGTTGTGTTTAATATGTAATCCTTCACATAATGACTTGATTGTTTCAGAGTCGAACTGCTTTCCAATGTCAGAAATGATCATCGCTGGCACGCCGAACCTGCATACGATGTTCTCCCAGATGAATCTGCGGACGTGTACTGCCTCCGTTTTTACCAATGCTACTGCTTAAACCCATTTAGTGAAATAGTCGGTCGCCACTAACAAATACTTGACGCCCCCAGGTGCCGTGGGGAATGGACCTACAATATCTAAACCCCATCTGCTGAATGGCCACGAGCTATTTACTGGATGTAGCTCATTTGCCGATCTCTTTATTAGAGGGCCATGCAGCTGACATGCCATACATTTCTTTGTGTACTCCTTCGCGTCATTTTGCTTATAGGGCCATAAATATCCTTGAGATAGCAATCTGTGTGCCAGGCTTCTTCCTCCAGAATGATTCCCACAACATCCTTCATGTGCCTCTGCTAACAATTGCTTCCCAGTATCTCGAGTTACACATCGCAGGTATGGTTCCATTGCGATAGGTTTCTTATATAGTTCACCTTCTATCGTAGTATATCTCCAAGCAGTTTTCGTTATTTTTCTAGCTTTGTATTTATCATCTGGAAGCTCTTGTGTTTGTAAGTAGCGAATGTACGGCTGTCTCCAGTCTTCATTCTGATCGCTGAGGGCTTCATCAGTATCCATAGGATCGGGCTGCACTTCCGACGGGCCACTCTCAATTTCATTTGCACAAATTCTATGTGCAAATGGCAACAATGTTCTCAATACTAGGAAATTCTTGGAAATCAACTACGATAAACCTAGTTGTATCCGACTCTACCGCTGTGACAAAGCGAGGGCATCTGCATGCATGCCTGTTCTCAAGTCTTGTCTTTTGTTCAATTTTGAAATCTTCAAATTCTTTTGCCAACTCACTTATATATTCTAAATAAGAAGCTAACTTCTCATTCTTGGCTTTGTATGCACCGATAAACCGGTTGGCGACTAATTTCGAGTCGGTTGTCGATACGACTTTCCGCGCCCCAAGTGGAGTGCAGCTAATCCCGAGATTGCAGCCTCGTACTCTGCCTGATTGTTTGAAGCTGTAAAATCTAGACGGATGGCTTTTTCTATTTGAAATCCTTCTGGGGAAACTAGTACACAACCAACGCCTGCTCCGTCGGTGTTTGCCGATCCGTCGGTGTTTGCCGATCCATAGGTATAGATCTTCCATATCCCGTTGCCCCTCTCAAGTATCGACATTGAGTCTTTCATACTCGTTTGCATATCTATTTCTTTCAAAGCTTTCTTACTCACTTTCACATGTTCCCAAGGCAATGGGATTGGTAACACGTTTTCCGCTTCTTGTAGGATTTCCTCGTCGATAATGGATTCAGAAACTTCGATATCTTCCACTGGGAAATCTGCCATCAGTGATGCTATAGCATGCCCTTTTTCTGCTGTCCTTGGTTCATAATCAATGGTGTATGCGCCAAGGTAAGTAGCCCATGTGGCTAGTCTACTTGAGTCATCTGTTCTTCCCAACACTTTCTTTAGTGGATATTCAGTGTATACGATGAGTCGTCTCCCTTCAAAGTATGGCTTTAAGCGCCTTGCCGCATGCATAAGAGCTAGTGCCATTTTTTCTATTTTTGAGTATATAGTCTCTGCATCTGTTAACGATTTGCTAACAAAGTAAACTGGCTTTTCATCAGGCTCTCGGACGAATAAAACTGCACTCACCGCGTATTCACTTGCAGCAAGATATATGTAGATGGTTTGTCCCGTCTTTGGGCTTGTGAGCACAGGAGGAGATGTTAAATACCTTTTTATTTCATCAAAAGCATGCTCGCATTCCTCATTCCATCCAAATCTTTCTGCCTTCTTTAAAATTTGGAAAAAGGATCTACATTTATCAGATGCTCGCGAAATAAACCTGTTCAAAGCGGCCAATCTTCCAGTAAGTCTCTGCACTTCTTTTACATTTCTTGGTGATGGCATCTCCAATATTGCTCTAATTTGCTCTGGATTGGCTTCAATTCCTCTTTGCGTCATCATGTACCCGAGAAACTTCCCATATGTGAGTCCAAAAGAACATTTAGCGCGGTTCAGCTTCATTCCATATTGTCGCAACCGCTCGAAGGTTCTCTTCAGATCCAAAAGGTGAGATTCCTTCGTTTGGATTTGACTACCATATCATCGATGTATACTTCGACGGTGTTCCCAATTATATCTTTGAACATTTCATCTACAAGACGCTGATAAGTTGCTCCCGCGTTTTTTAACCCGAAAGGCATAACGAGGTAGCAATATATCCCTTTGTCTGTTATGAAAGCTGTATGTTCCTGATCATCCTTGTATAACGGTATTTGATTGTATCCAGAAAAGCCGTCCATGAATGACAATCTGCCATATCCCTGGGTGGCATCCACCAAATCAACGATTCTGGGGATTGGATAAGGATCACTTGGGCATGCCTTGTTCAAGTTTGTAAAATCAATACATACCCTGATTTTCCCGTTTTTTTTCGGAACTGCTACAATGTTTGCTAACCACTTTGGATATCTAACAGGTTTGATGATCCTAGCCTCTAGCATTCTTTCAATTTCTTCGCCCACTTTTGCTTTCCGTTCGGAGCCATCTTTCATGGTTTCGCCTTATTGGCTTATATCCTTCACTGATATTCAACCGATGGCACGCGATGGTAGGATCAATACCCGGCATATCTGCGAGGCTCCAAGCGAACACATCCTTATTATCCTTTAATAGGGTAATCAAGCTATTACTTTCGCCTAAAGGTAACTCTGCTCCAATAAACGTTGTATGCTCCTTTTGATTCCCAATCTGTACTTCTACCAACTCCTCAATAGTTGGAGGTCCTTCCTTTCCTCTTCCTTGATAAGAGGTTGGGAAGTACTGTGATTGCTATGCTTTAACTTGGAGTATTTCTGAACCTTTTAATTCAGACTTTCTATACTCCTCCATTGCGCTTTCATGATATTTATGAGATGCCACCTGATCGCTTCTAACCTTCATCACCCCTGCTGGAGTAATGAATTTCAAACATTGATGAATAGTGGAAGTTACCGCCTCCATTGCATGAATCCAATCACGTCCTAAAATGGCATTATAAGGTGCGCGACAATCTAGCAATGAGAAGTACTGCATAACCGTTCTTCCTCCCACGATCGTAGGCAAACTTACTCTTCCAATTGCCATCATTGTCTCACCGCTGAATCCGATGATCGGATTATCGTCAGCTTCAACTTGACCCTCATTCAAGTTCATTGAAGAGTACGCTCCGGAGAATATGACACTAATTGAACTTCCAGTATCGACTAGAACTCGGCGTACCTTGTACATTCAAATGAGAGCTAAGATAACAATTGCATCGTTATGTGGCTGATAAACTCCAGTAAGATCTGCGTTCGAAAATGAAATCTCGTCTTCCCTTCTTCTAGAGTTTCAGTCCAATCGATTGGCGTAATCAACTTTGTTCGATATTCGCCAGTCATGGATGTGACGCAACTTCAGACGGGTCGCGTTTTCATGTGCCTTTCTTGAAGCTGAATTAACTCTTGCATGGCTTACTCTGATCTCTCGTAGATCCAGAGCGTTGACCCGCGCTAGATCCTTCTTCACATATTGCTGCAGCTTCCCGTCTTCAATCATTTTCTGGACTTCAGCCGCAAGTGTACGACAAGAGTCCGTGTTGTGTCCATGATCTTGATGATGAGCGCAATATTTATTCTTGTCTCTCTTATCTTTTGTTTCGACCGGCAATGGTTTTGGGGCTGGAAGCGAGTCTTTAATCTTCTTGAAAAGTTCTCCAAGTCCGATGTTTAGACTGGGAAACTTCACCTTTTCTCTTCCTTGATTTCTTCGGGCGTCCTCTCCGTTTCCAGATCTGCTTCTGGATTCATCTTGATTTTTCTTTTTTGAATCACCTTCGAACTGCTGCTTTGGTTTGGCATGCCCTTCGGCCTGGACCCTTTCGATGCTCGTGACATCTTGGCCTTTTTTTCTTTCTCGGCTCGTCCGTATCTGTCTGCCCTGTTGTATAACTCCTTGAGTGTTCCGACTGGTTGGACAGTTAAAGAATTATATATCCCAAACTCGTCATAGGGCAACGCGTTCTTGTATGCTTCAATCACGAGGCCAGGATCAACTTTTCCAACTTCACTAACCTCTTGGCGAAATCTTCGTGTGAAGTTTAAAAGATCTTCACTTGTCTCCTGTTGCAAGAGGAACAAGTGGCTGCTTCCCTTTCTGTTCCCGAGATTAATTTTATATTGTTCTAAAAATGCATCCGACAACATTCCAAAGTTTGCTATTGAATTTGACTCTAATTGTGAAAACCAGGTTAAAGCTTTACCAGTCAAGGTTATCGGGAAGGTTCTGCAGAGTAGTTAATCACTATACCCCCATAAACTCATAGAAGCTTGGAAATGTTGGATATGCTCAACCGGATCACCATTCTTTCCATCAAAAAGCTCTTTGAACTGAGGCTGGACGAAGTTAAGAGGCGGGCAGAAACGTTTTATCTTGTCAATAAATGGCGAATCCATTGACTTTTTCATTGAAAATATTTGTTGTCTCTCATCCTTGGATTGCTTTTGAGCTAACACTTCTTCAATCATTTCATTGAGTTTCCTTCTGCTAAGCTCTTGGTTTCGTGGCGAGTCACCCTCAGTTTCTCTACGGATCCGTTCATTCCTAAGCGGATCTGTCCTTTTCTCTCGGATTGTCCCTCTCGCGCTTTGGATCTTTTTGAATGATCCCCGGTGACGTAATCGTCTCTATGCCTGCGCCTTTCTGGCCGTCTATGGCTTGGCCCGGATCGTCTATCTTGCTCGTGATAATGTCCCTTATCAGGTACGTAACGATCATAGTATCCATTGTTATGCGGATCATGTCCGTGTTGACGGTCACTTCCGGCACCCTCTATTCTTCTTCCGTCGTTTCGGTTGGTTTGTCGTCCACCAAGAGTATTATTCCTTTCGCGAGCGGTGTCACGTTCTTGGCGTGTACGACGGTTTGTCATGTTACTCTCAGAGCGTGACGCATGCACTTCTTCTAGCTCTTTCCTTTTCTCCAACGCAATCAAGAGTCGCTTATTTTCCCTTTCTAACTCCTGGTAACGCTCGCGTAGCGCCAAATCAATGGGCGTCACTTGCGGATTGTTAACTTGCTCGGTACGTGGTGGATGTCGTACACCTCTATTTGCAATTGTTTCAAGATGAATACCCTGAGTCTCGGATGCAGGTTTCGGACTCCTTCATGACGATTGAGGTTCTCGCTATTAGTCCGAGGCAGTGTTCTACTTACCCAAACGTTGTTTCCTCAAACTCGGGCAAGTTCTTATAGAATGTGCCCCTGATGTTGTTGATGAAACTGATGTTTCTCTTCCATCTTGGAAAGGTTGAACGATGGCGCTCCGTATTGTTCGATTGACAACGCTTTGAGTAGGAGGATTTCTGATAGGTGCATCTCCATTCCTTACATGCTGATTTGCTCTCGAAGATTCCATGTAACTTCTTTATGTTTTGCTGTTCTTCGTAACACTAACTTTGTAAGAGAAAAGAGTTTCTGTCTCAACGTTCTTTGTAACGTTTTATATTAGTTGCTTTTTTCTTGACAGGTCTGTAACGCTACGGTGTTTTGCGGTTGCTGAATAGATCTGCAACACATAAAAACTGTTTCTGAAAAAATCTGCAACACAAGATTAAAAGTTGCTGTTTCTGAACAGATCTGCAACACGAGATTAAGAGTTGCTGTTTAAGAATAGATCTGCAACGCAAGTTTAACTGTTGCTGTTTCTGAACAGATCTGCAACACGAGATTAAGAGTTGCTGTTTCTGAATAGATCTGCAACGCAAGTTTAACTGTTGCGATTCCTGGACAGATCTGCAACACAGACCCGATCTGTTTCTGAACAAATCTGCAACACAATGCTAATTGTTGCGGTTTCTGGACAGATTTGCAACGCCTTGCTTAATGGTTGCTGCGACTGCTGCAACACTTCGAGATCTGTTACCGAAACATCTCTTCCAAAATAATTTCTTTTGCAGGGAGAACACGATCTTTTTGCTCGTATCCCCTTAGTCGGCGCCAAAAGATGTTGGTGCAAGAATAATCACCCCAACACTCTTCGAGATATGTGTAGATGGATTAAATCTCCATCGTTGATTTGATTCCACCAAAGATTGCTGAAAAATTATGATTGATGTAGATTGATTGATCTCCAGCTATTGATTCAAACCAATAAAAAGGTTGCTGATATGAATGATGTTGAATGGTGGGGGGTAACTGCAGAAAACACTCTGATGCTAAAGTCAGAGAGAGTTTCTTCACAGGTGTATTGTATGGAAAAGGATTAGAAAATTTGTACCTTTTGAGTTAGGATTTAGCCTCTATTTATAGGCAGAAAGTAGGTCTAACTTTAGGGTTTCCATAGTTATCTTAATAACAACCCTTTACCTGTACAAATCCAAGAAAACAACCAGATTCATTAATAAAGTTTGTTATCTCTCATACTTCTGATTTATCTTAAATAATAATTATCCTCTCTCTTTGGAACTATAATTATCTTAAATAATTATAATATCTTAACTAATTCCTTCCTCTTTCTATTAGGGTTTTTGTACTTATCTTAATTATTATCTTAAATAATAATTAAAACAAAAAGATAATTACCCTCTTTCTGTTAGGGTTTCTACAATTATCTACAACTACTCAAGATAATTATCCCATGGTAACATTTATCCTCTTTTTACTAGGATTTAATATAACCATAATTATCTTAAATAATTCCAAAGTTAATATTCAAAAAATATTCTAGTCATCATGACCCTTATCCAAATTTAAACCCCTTTCCTAGAGAGAGGATAATTTGGGTTGATGGACCGGCCCATGGGTTCTAAGGACTAACCCATGGGTCTCTGGGCTTCCATAATAAGCAAAACTGGTTCCCATAATAAACCAGATGAGATTCAATAAAAAGAGAACTGGGCCTCCAAAATAAGCCAGTTATGTTTCTATAATAAACGAAATGGGCTTCAATAATAAGCCAAATGGGCTTCCCAAATAAGCCAATTATGTTTCCATAATAAACAAAATGTAATTCAAAAATAAGCCAACTGGGCTTCCCAAATAAGCCAGTTATGTTTCCATAATAAACGAAATGGGCTTCATTAATAAGCCACTATTCATATATCATTTTAGTATGGTACAAACAATCACTTTTTTCTCCACCACCACCACTGACCATTCCTTGTAGAATATTGGGCGCACTTTTAATTTTTAATCCCAGACGTCATGTGTAAAGTTTAGGTTGAGGAAACTTGGGTCGATTAATTTATTCAAATATATATATTTTTTTAGTACTGAAAACCATGCGTACAAACGGTTACCAAAGATAACAATGGTACCATTTGATCCAATGATCAAAATCATTTTGTCTTATATGATTTGATATCATCTCCGAAAAATTTATTATCCGCCTTTATTAATCGTGTCTAAAACAACCAACTATATTTTTCACAATATAATGATACCCTTCATGTAATTTTTCTATACTTTTTTGTTTTTTTGATTCAAAAAGAAAAACTAATACCACCACCATTAAAACCATCCATCGCTACTATTTCTTCCACCAATACTAATGTTACCGCCTCCACCACTTACTAACACCCGCCACCGCTTCCACCACCCACTACTTCTTCTACCACCACCGCCACCACTAATATATATTGAAGTAACTTTTATCGAAATTATTTATTGATGGAAATATGTATTAATATATTAATTAAGGGACATTTATGATGTAAAATTAATAAATCATTTATTATGAGAAATTAATGAGATACCAATTAATAAAACACTTATACTAATATTTAAATTGAACAAACCAAGACCATAGATTTATCTTCTCTCTAAACAAATCTGGATCACCACTTACATAGGCAAACTTAGCCAAATTGTGTTATGTATTCTTGACAATCCAAATAAACAAAATATCATATCAATAAAGAATATAAATAAAGGTTTTAGAATTTTGCTTTAAATGTTGCCTAGCTGGTAAGCCGAACCAAATCAGATGGTGTTCTGCATTGCACATCTTATGGGGTGTTTTGAGAATCATATCATATACGATAACAAAATCCTCGTGATATAAAAGTTTACCCTAGTTCCGCATTCATAGGTTTGGAGACTTTTCATTCCAATTAAGAAGATTTTTGTTAAAAGGGGAGCAAAAATTGAGAAATTTTTTGATGGGGGGATTTTTTGAAGGGGGCATGGGGGACAAATGATATGTTGACACATGTAATTGATATCATTTGATTCCCATGAATTCTTTTTCCAAAAATACCAACACCAATCAAGAAAACAAATTTTCTCTCCAAAAATACTGTTTTGTATATTTTTGGAAACATAATTCATTAATATCAAAAACATGTGTCAACATATCATTTTTTCCCCGTGCCCCCTTCAAAAAATGTTCCCATCAAAAATTTATCCGCAAAAATGGACTTGAGGAAAGCGAAAACCATGGTCGGTCCTCTTCATTAGCATATAGACCTCCTTTGTCAGGATCTATTATTCCTTTAACGAAATCTTATTTCCTAGGTCATAAAAATGGTTACCTGATTGCTAATGATATCCCTATATAAGACAAAAAAGAATTCTCTTGATACAAAATAAAAATGGCATCCCAAATCCGCAATCGATAGGTTTGAATGCTTTTCATCCAAAATTCTGGCATGTGGTAAACAATATTGCCAATATAGGTACCAGTTTACCGGGAAGGATATCAAATTTCATATAAGACAAAGGACTTTCTTGTTTGTCTTATATAAAATATGGTATCCTCCCCAATAAACCTATACCTCCTATTAGCAGCCTTGTTTGGTAAAAACACGGACAATTAATTTGTTTTTAATTTCTATGATAACTTGGCTCGATGTTAGACCGGTACTTGTTTGGGACCATTTAAATGTCATGTAATAACCATGAAAAGTAACGGGTTATTGTACATTCAAATATTTCGTTCACAAATTTGAGTTGGATGTTCACATTATTTTCACTAATATCCGATAAAATATTTACATTCACAAAAGCCATATTGGCCATGTAGTATTTCTGGTAATGGATCCATTTTTAGGTGGTATTACTTTTACATCTATATACAAAACTTATATCTATTATAATGATAGGAAGAAGTTGACGGAGTAAAGTTTTACACCGTGTAATCAGAAAATTGTCCAAACGTGAAGGGAAATGATTTTTGAGATACCGAACAAAACTAAAAAGATGAAAGAAGAATAAAAAAGGTCCCTATACCACTTCACTACTCTGTTTGTTGAGGGCAGAATAAAAAATAAAAACAACCGAAGGAGTCGCATTATCAGACTAAAAGGATTTGAAGTGCGTCAAGACCGACAACAGTAATGTGCAGTCTCATTACCAATATTGTATTCCCAATGTATTTCCCATTAACACCAGCTAACTAGTTTCTCGCCAACATTACAAGGAGATTAATGGTAGGGATCTGCTTGGTCTCAATTTCCATATCTAAAAGCCAACGGTTAATGTTGTTAAAATCTTTAAAGCATGAGGCCTTGCATTTGGGCTTCATAATACATATATACAACTGGGCTTCATTCCATTTTTCTCGAGCTTACTCCAGCACTCTACTTTGTACAGTTCCAGACAACATTATTCACTATCCCTCACTCTGTCCTAAAATAAATAAATTGAGGTGTGGAAGGACAATAGTCCCACATTGCTTGTTCCGCATAATTAACTTAAATATAGTATGGAAGGGCATCTCTACTCATTGCGAATTGGTTTTGAGTTGGATGCCAAGAGACTTTATTATGAGGGCATGCCCTTGTTCTTGTGTTTGTCTTCATCCTTGCGCTTGTTCAATAATAACGTGTTTGTCTTCATCCTTGCGCTCTGGGAGAAGCCAGCACATGCCCAGCTGGCTTCAAAACCTATTTTAAGCCCTTTAAAAAGAACGCGCAATTGGGGGATAAAAAACTAATTGGGGGATAGAGGAAAAGACAAAAACTGGATTTAAATATGAAATCAGGGTCACCCCTTATCTAAGCATTTTATCTAATTCCTAATCTACCCCTTACTAATCATGTTTAGTGGTTAAATATAATTAGTTAAGTTAATAGATTAGTTTGATAATCATTAGAATAAATCATTATCATTGAATTTGTTGATGCAACAACATCAAATCAAGATATTTATGATCATGAAGGTTGTTTGTACCCTTAATATTCTACACAAATAAATGGGCTAACCTAGGCCTACAAGGCTCCTACTACTAGCAAAGGAGGATTCATTGGGCCTAAGGTGCTTCCCTTGTTTACCCAAGTATGGCTAACTAGGCCTAACAAACACCCCATGTACAAGCCCATGGGCTAAAAAGTTTCACAACACAAGCTTTCCACTTCACCCTTGACACGTCATCAGAGGTGCCACGTCATCAGAGGTGCCACGTCACCCGGCGGACACGCCAAGAAAAGCAGTGCCACGTCGGATAAACGATGACGGGGCGGGTGCCACAAGATCTTTGCTGCGCCGGTTCCGTCTGGCCGCCACGTCGGCGAGACGAGGTGACGTGGCAGGTGACACGTCAGCACCTCGCGCCACGTCAGCAGGTGCGATGACGTGGCAGGTGCCACATCAGCACACTGTGACACGTCGCTATCATCCACCGGCGGCCCAACCCAGCGGCAATCGGCGATTAATCGCGGAGTGTCGCCGATTAATGAAGATCGGAGCGATTAATCGGCAGCGTGAAATTATTCGGTGTATGTCTATGCAACTTAAATCCGTAATCCCGATTCGGTGTGGCACGACGCAGCTTAGTTCCGCGGCCCTTGGGTGATTACACCCACTTCTCTTACACCTTTTGGTTATCCACACCCCATTGTAACTCCTTAAACCATAATGGAAGTTTCTGGAATATTCTGGGAGCCATGCAGGGGATGAATGCCAGAGCCATGCAACCATGCAGTCATGCAGGAGAATTATGGCGGGGAGGCATGCGAGGGTCGATTACTACAAGAGGCATGCAAGGGCCGGTTAATAAATTGCCATGCGGGATCATTTCTTGCAGTTCATGCCCGCATCTGAAAACGAAACCGATAACCTATAAATGGATGGTTTGACAACCAAAAAGGTAAGCAATCTTCCATACCAAAATCTCCCCGTGAAAAATCCATTACGACTTTAGCATCGGAGGGTTTTTTGCAGTAATCCCTTTCTCCATAATTCAATCGAAGATCCAGTCCACGAATCAATTATCAAAGAAAATCATCATACATATTTCTGTGTTTGGGGTAGGAGGAATTTTACCTTACAAACAGTGGCGCCGACCAAGGTTTTCGAGAAAAGATTATCGTGTGTTACCAAATCGAGTTATGGCAATAGTTAGACAGACTGCACGAAGGTCTGAATCTAACAACAATTCCCAACCGCGCAGAGACGCGAAATTGAGAGAAACGAAATTGAAGTTCAATCTGCACTGCTATACCCACTGGAAAAACAGACGGGGTCAAGATCATACTGCATGTAATGATCACCGGATCGTGGACGAGATCGAGATCGTTTTCGTGACGAGCTCCAGATCTGAATCGGAGAAAGGAAAAACAACGGGTGATCGATAACGAAGTTATTGACGTTGATGAGGAAAACCCAGATGTTCGTGGAAACAAAGGGTATGCGTTCGGCAGCCCATCTAGGAGGAATCGCAATCGACGGGGATCTGCGTGATGGCCGCACCGCGACTCCCAAAGACAGAGGAAAGAGCAACTGCGAATCGGCTAGACGAGCTAGAGAAGGAGAATGCTCTACCGAGATTAGAACGTGAAAAACAACCTCGGCCTAGGTCTGGTGTTTTGAATAATCAGAGGGTCCGATCTTTATGGCAACGCCTTGGAAATCGGATTGAACCACAAGTCGCGATTCTAACAGAGATGTGATCAATCTTGATCGACCCGACAGAATCTATTGGTCACCGGAGAATTACCGAAACGACCCGGGCGAGCAAGGGATCGGACACCGCAACCCAACGAGAGCGCGGCGAACTACGTCTCATTCAAAACGGCTCGGGAATGATGAGAATGAAACTCGAGACCAACACGACGAGGGTGAATTTTCGGACGATCACTATGCTCGTTCGGAGCAAGGCGGGGATGGCGAGAGACTACTCGCACCGAAGGAAGAAAATAAGATCGAATAATCATATTCCGGAGGGATCGGGATTATGGGAAAGAAGGCGATTCCTCGAGATGGCGACCTAGACGCGATAACGAAGCTCTTCTTGCCAAGATGATCGAGAAAGTGATGATGAAAAAACAATCCCGAGAAGAAAAGATGGAAAGGCTACATCGAGCAGCAGGAGCTCCTTTCAAGCAGAATATCAGAGAATTAAGGCCGCCAATAAATTTTTTAGTTCCAAAATTACCAGAATTCGATGAGAAAACTGATGATCCAGACCAGCACGTTTTACACTATGAGACTACCATGTCCTTGTGGCGATGACAAATGACGAGTTGATGTGTAAAATGTTTCCGCAATCCACGACGGGAGGAGTTATAACGTGGTTCAATCGGCTTCGGACACGATCGATCGGGACTTACCATAAGCTGATCGATGATTTTTGCTCTAACTATAAGTACAACAAACGTGACCGGAAAGGATGCCATTCATTGTTCCTTTTAGGAATTCGGAAGGAGGAAAGCATCAGACAATTCACTAGGCGTTTCAAACAAGAATTAGCGGACGTGGATGGAGCCAACGACCAAGTTGTCATTGCGGCATACAAACAAGCTTACCAAAGATGATCAAAGAGGTGTGTACGGTTCTTTGGTCAAGAGACCACCAAAAACTTTGGAATAACTATATGACCGAGTAGAAGAGTACGCCCGAGTGGAGGACGATTCTAAAGCTCGAGAAGAAGTTTACAAATCGTCCAATCATCCAAACGATGGTAAGAGAGAAAAATCCAAGAACCGTTCGAACGGACAGCATAATGATCGCGGGGATGTTCGAGAGAAAAATCAAGGTGAACGCATGGAAACTGGGTATCAGAAATTTCACGATATGAAGCTGACCCCGCTGAGCATAAGTGTCACAGAGCTGTACGAAAAAATACACAAGGATTTGAGCCCCCCACGTCCTTTGGCAGTAGAAACACGAGATAAACGTGATAGGAGCAAATACTGCAAGTTCCATAAAGACCATGGTCACAAACCGAGAACCTGCCGCTCTTTACTGGATGGAGATTCGGCGAATGATCGACGCCAGGAAGCTGCAACAGTACGTGAAAAGGGACTTTGGAAAAGGTCCCTGACAGTTTGGAACGACCAACGTGATTAACGCACATGTGATTAACGTCGCCCACGCCAGGGTCCATTCAATGACCAGACGGGCATCGAAGACGAAACCGGGAGGAAGCTCGAGGCGGTTGAAAGAATGGTACTTGACAAATCACATCGATTTTGTCAGCGGTAATGGAGCGAAACTCGGGAACTTGGATGCAAAAAGATCGAGTTCTCGATGCGGACATGATAGGTGTATATGCTCCCCACAATGATGTTATCGTCATAACCGCTTGGGATTGGCATGTTTCGTGTACACCGGATTCTAGTTGATCTGAGGAAGCTCGGTGAGCGTCTTTGTTTTCAGGAGCTTACTCCTCTATGAATCTCCCACACGACTTGATTGAGGAGGATGAAAATCCAATTATCGGTTTCAGCGGCGAAGTTACAAAGGCGATTGGAAAAGTGAAGATACCTATAACAGTGGCTGACAAGTCCGTCTTGGGCACTTTCTTGTTGTTGGATTGCCGAGCACCCTACAATGCGATTGTAGGACGAGACTGGCTGCATGAGATCGGTGCAGTCACATTATCTAATCATCAATGCTTGAAGTTTATTACCCAAGAAGGAGTCGTGAAAGTGAGAGGCGACCAGATAGCCGCCCACAAGTGTCACGAGTGCAATGGACGAGTACAAGAAGTCGAAGTTTGCGGAAACCGGATCATGCGAGTCGAGCGAAATAGCAATTACGTAATCCTCTCCCTCCATAATCATATAGGGGAGAGGACGCAGCTGAACCCCCAACAGTTGAGAAACTGATCGAGGTCCAGATTGGAGATGAGTATCACAAAACAACGTTCGTAGGGGCAGACCTGCCTGCACATGAACGTGATGGTTTGATTACATTGCTAAAAGCAAATGCCGATGTTTTTGCATGGAGTTTTGCTGAAATGCCAGGGATAGATCCGAATGTAGCCTGCTACAGGCTAAACATCGATGAGAATTTCCATCCTGTTCGACAGAAAATCAGGAATATGGCACAAAGCAAAAAGGATGGAGTTCTTTGCAGATCGAAAAAGCTGTTAGAAGCGGGCTTTATTCGACCAGTGCAATATCCACGTTGGTTGTCAAATGTCGTACCCGTTCCGAAGAAGAATGGTAAAATTCGTGTCTATATCGATTTTACCGATTTGAATAAAGCATGTCCGAGTGATCCGTGCCCGCTTCCACGGATAAGAGATTTGTGGGCAACCGCGGGATATGGGAGACTATGTCATTCATGGACGGGTTTTACTGGTATAACCAAATACCTTTGTTCGAGGACGATCAAGAGCATCTTTGCGTTCGTGGACTCGACAGGAGTCTTTGTTATCTTTGTAATGCCGTTCGGGCTAAAGAACGCAGGGGCAACCTACCAGCACTTGGTGGACCATATGTTCAAGGATCTAATTGGGAAGTCGATGGAAGTATATATCGATGATATGGTAGTAAAATCCGAGAAAAAGGAATCGCATTTTCTTGATCTGCAAAAGACGTTTGATATCTTAAGGCAATATCGTATGAAGCTCAATCCGGAAAAATGTTCATTCGGGCTGTCATCGGGAAAGTTCCTTGGATACTTGATGACGCACAGAGGAATTGAGGCGAATCCGGATCAAATCAGAGCCATCAAAGAAATGCCATCCCCGAGAACGAAGAAGGAGGTCCAGAAACTAGCGGGGCGATTAGCGACTTTAAACCGTTTCATTTCACGATCGTCGGATCGATTCAAGCCATTTTTTGATGTTTTGAAAAAGCAAGAATTTTGGTTGGACGGATGAGTGTGAAAAGGCTTTTGATGAGATCAAGCGTGTTTATCAACTCCCCCGGTTTGGTGAGTCCAAAAACTGGACAACCTGTCGGAGTATATCCGGCTGAACGGAGAACGCTGTGAGTGCAAAGTCTTTGTTTATTCTGAGACCCATATGAGAAACCTGTTTACTTCGTCAGTAAATCCTTGACGGGGCGGAGACAAGGTATAAAAAAATTAAAAAGATAGCGCTTGCACTTTTTCACGCATCTCGTCGCCTCAAGCCTTATTTCCAAGGAAGGCGGATCGTAGTATATTCGAATACCCAGTGAAGAGAATCACGGAACGTGCTTTGATGATTCCGGTTGCCTAGCCATATGGTCAAATTTTTAAAGGGCGTATGAGATCAAGTACGAAACCGGAACTGCTGAGAAAAGGACACGCCCGGCTGCGCCGCTAGCATTTTCTTGTGGACGATATAGAAACGGTTCTTTGAGAAGAAGAGGAATTGTTCAAACCCACCGAGCGATGAATCGATCGGGCCGGGGCGAGTCCGCAATGGAGATTGATGCTCTGAACCATTATGGATCGTATTTACTGATGGGTCATCAAATGTTGGTGGTGCTGGAGTTGGATGCGTCATCCTTACTCCCGAAGGTTCGAGGATCGAAAAGCAACCGAGGCTAGGTTTTCAAGCATCAAACAATGAAGCTGAATATGAAGGCTGCAATAATCGGTTTAAAAGCTGTCAAACAGTTAGATGCGAAGAACGTGAAGCTGGTCACTGATTCCATGCTAGTGGTCAACCAGTTTCTGGGGACCTACAAAGCCAAGGAAGAGAGAATGGCCATGTATTTGGATCATATGAAAAATCTAGCAAATGAGTTCGACCAATTCTATATTGGCGAGAGACCACGGTTGGAAAACGGGCATGCGAGATGCTTTGGCATATCTTTCTTCCCGCAATCAAACTGATTCCACCGTTTCGTTGTAGTAGATTTCAAGAGTTACCTAGCATCTCCGACAGCCAATTTGTTCTGGCTCTCGAACACACTAGTGGGGCGAGATGGTAGCTACATCAGCACAGGGGGATACTGAGAATATCGGCAGCAATATGGATGTTAACAGTCCAGTGACGAGATAATTCGACCGGTCATGTTGAAAACATTACAGACCGTCGTCAACCATACATCCAAAGACGACAACCCAAGAACTCCCCAAGATGAGAAACCGGCTGCAAAGGTGAGAAAGAATTCATGGAGATACTCAATGATCGAAGGGGTTTATACCGCAAACTTTGTTGCTTTGGAGCCATTTTGCGATGCGTATCACCGAGGAAGGACAAATAATACTAGCGAGAGGCTCATGAGGGGATTTGTGGCGGCCATTACGGAGGCGCAGTCTCGCACACAGGATACTTACCCGGGGTATTTACGGCCGTACATGCGAAAAGACGCTAAAGAATATGCGTGCGTAAATGTGTGCCGTGCCAAGAACACGCTCCAACTCCGAAAAGGCCCGCCAACGAATTACATCCAGTTTTAGTCCCCGACCGTTCTCTATGTGGGGATTGGACATCGTCGGGCCGCTCCCCAAAGCTCCTGGAGGCGTCAGATTCGTACTAGCCGCTACCGATTATTTCACCAAGTGGGTCGAAGCAGTGGCACTGGTACACGTCACCAGACATGATGTGAAAAGGTTCATATGGGAGAATATCGTCGTGCAGTTCGGAATCCCGACGCGATAATATCGAGACAATGGGAAGCGTTCGATTCGAGTAATCAAAGACTTTTGCAAGGGCCTGAATATTCGCCACAATTTCTCGTCTCCTTACTATGCTCAAAGCAACGGGCAGGCAGAAGCAACCAACCGAGTTATTATAGACAACCTCAAGAAACGGCTGGAGAAGGCGAAGGGAAAATGGACTGAAGAATTCCCCGGAGTCTTATGGTCCTATCGAACAACCCCGAAAAGATCCACCGGATTTTCTCCATTTACATTGGCGTATGGGACAGAGGCGGTCATACCCACCGAGGTACAACTCAAGACTACTAAAACTCGTGTTGTCAAGTCTGGGAAAAACGACAACATACTGGCTTTGGATAAAGAGTTGCTGGAAGAACAAAGAGAAACAGCCTTGCAGCAGTTGGTCCGATACCAAAGAGGCAATCAAGGCTGGGATATGATCGCAAGGTCGAGAACGAACGTCGTTCAAACCGAGGGAATATGTCCCGAAGAAAACCCGAGCAGCCACAATGGAACCGAACGTGGGAAGCTCGGAACAAACTGGGAAGGCCCATACATAGTGGATAGACCAAGCATCTCGTGGATCCTACTACTTGAGGAATCTCGACGGGCCCGAGGATTCGAAGCCATGGAAGCCGTGGAATTCATTCCACTTGAAAAAGTTTTATCATTAGAAGTAGATTCAAATCTGTTTGTCTTGTCGCACTCTTTTCCTTTTTGATGGTTTTGTCCCATTGGGTTTTCCACTCAAAGGTTTTAACGAGGCAAAATTTGTGGTCGAAGCAGTAGGTATTTATCTTGTTATTTCAATTTAGAGAATTTAATTCAACATTATTTTGGTATTCCAGACTTTATCAATATTGTTCGTGTTAATTATAAGCTACTGCGGATGATCGAATCCACAATCAGCCCTAAATGACAAAACAGTACAGTTCAAGTCTACTGTCGGCCAGTCTACACCTCGTAGATAGGGTGAGTGCACGTTCGAGCATTTTTACCCTATCTAAATTTTATCCCCATCATACGGGGCAACAACAAATGTGGCGAACATTTTCACCTGTCCAGGCACGTGAAAATGTACACATCCCGAACTCTGCGCACATCTTGAATAGCAGAACTGGCCCCCTGCGCAAATTCAAGATAGCAGAAAAACTCAACTTTTCATTCCATGCGCGAGCAAAGTGCAGCAGGGAGGTGCACCCCTGCGCGAGCATTGAGCAGCATGACACAAAACATACTGGGGCGAGTTATATATCACCTCAACCATTTGGGGGCGGAACATATAACACTCCCGCGAAATCAACGCATCCCTGGGGGCGGGTTGCATAACACTCCGAACGACATGATTCGGAGGCGGGTTATGTAACACTCCACAAAAATGCAAATTCAGAGGGAAACCCGAACTTCTTAACCCATAACAGGTTATGGGTTAAGAAGGGGCGATGTTTGTACCCTTAATATTCTACACAAATAAATGGGCTAACTTAGGCCTACAAGGCTCCTACTACTAGCAAAGGAGGATTCATTGGGCCTAAGGTGCTTCCCTTGTTTACCCAAGTATGGCTAACTAGGCCTAACAAACACCCCATGTACAAGCCCATGGGCTAAAAAGTTTCACAACACAAGCTTTCCACTTCACCCTTGACACGTCATCAGAGGTGCCACGTCACCAGCGTGACACGTCAGCAAAACAGGTGCCACGTCAGCATAAACGATGACGGGGCAGGTGCCACGTCGATCTTCTGCTTGCAGTTCGTCTGCGCCACGTCGGCGAGCGAGGTGACGTGGCAGGTGACACGTCAGCACCACGCGCCACGTCAGCACCTCGCGCCACGTCATCAGGTGCGATGACGTGGCAGGTGCCACATCAGCACACTGTGACACGTCGCTATCATCCACCGGCGGCCCAACCCAGCGGCAATCGGCGATTAATCGCGAATTAATCGCCGATTAATTGAAGATCGGAGGCGATTAATCGGCAGCGTGAAATTATTCGGTGTATGTCTATGCAACTTAAATCCGTAATCCCGATTCGGTGTGGCACGACGCAGCTTAGTTCCGCGGCCCTTGGGTGATTACACCCACTTCTCTTACACCTTTTGGTTATCCACACCCCATTGTAACTCCTTAAACCATAATGGAAGTTTAAGGAATATTCAGGGAGCCATGCGGGGATGAATGCCGAGCCATGCAACCATGCGGTCATGCGGGAGAATTATGGCGAGGAGGCATGCGGGTCGATTACTACAAGAGGCATGCAAGGGCCGGTTGTAACAGTGCCATGCGGATCATTCTTGCAGTTCATGCCTGCATCTGAAACGAAATCGATAACCTATAAATGGATGGTTTAACGACCAAAAAGGTAAGCAATCTTCCATACCAAAATCTCCTGTGAAAAATCCATTACTGACTTTAGCATCGGAGGGTTTTTTGCAGGTACCCCCCCTTTCTCCATAATTCAATCGAAGATCCAGTCCACGAATCAATTATCAGCAAAATCATCATACATATTTCTGTGTTTGGGGTAGGAGGAATTTTACCTTACAAACAAAAGTTTAGGTGAAGAACCAACCCAGGAAAGTAAACTAGCTGAACATATAAGTGCTCCAATTACTCATATATAGGTATTAATGTATTGAAATTGGATTTTTTTTTTTCATTGAATTCTCCATTGTTGCGCCTGAAAAACTCGGTCTTAGGCATGGTAAAAGTATGAATACGATACCGCGGTGACCAAACCGGCATGGTATTCATACTTTCACCATGCCAGACACAATATCCCCCCCAATTTTGAAAATTGGAAGTACTCTACCAGGCATAGAAAGTTCATTATCGAGCATGCGGTGGTAGTAGTGCTTCGGCATGGTTGATTCCCAAGTGTACCGTGCTTAGGTTTGAGGACAAAAACATACGAAAACTTGTCTCGAAATAGCAAATACCGGCATGATATTCATCCAAAAAACCATGCCGGAACTAGTACCTAACATGGTATTCATCCTAAAAACCATGCCTAACTAGTATCGGCATGGTATTCATCATAAAAAAACATGTCGGAACTAGTACCGGCATGGTATTCATCCTAAAAACTACGCCGGAACAAAAAAATAGTAGAGTATTCATCATCAACACAAGCCGGGAGTGAATTGAAAGTTTATGATTCTAACCCAAACGAAGTTTTAAAACAATAACAACACTTTAAATATGATTAGGTATCATGTACCTTCTCCGTAAATCCATTTCTTCTTCTTCTTCTCCTTCTTCAAGAACAATTCAATTTAACCCATCTTTAAGAACTTGTTAGGGTTTGATTTTGATTTTGATTTTGATTTTTAGTTTTAAATTTTAATTTAGATGGAAGGGTATTTTAGTATTTCCGCCCCCCAAAACACCCCTTAACAGATATTATTGGATGGGGTTAGTAATTCATATCCCCCAATTAGTTTTTTTAGCACTTTTACCTCGACCATGTCCACCTTGAACTAGAGATTTTTACCTCCACCTCGACCACTTGGACCTTTGCCATTTTTATCACTTGTACCTCGACCATGTTTTCTTTTATTTGATTGAACATACTAATTGGAAGGAGTATCTGGATCCTCGTTATAAGAAAGAGACTTGGACCTCTTCCTTTTCCTTGATCGGTCCTCTTCATTATCATATAGACCTCCTTTGTCAGGATCTATTATGCCTTTAACGAAGTCTTATTTCTATGGTCATAAGAATGATTACCAGATTGCTAATGATATCTCAAATTTTATATAAGACAAACAAAATTCTGATACAAAATGAAAGTGATATCCCGAATCCGCAATCAATAGCTTAAAAAGCTTTTAATCCAAAATTTTGACATTAGGCAAACAATATTGCTAATATGGGTAGCAGTTTACTGGGAAGGGTACGAAATCTCATATAAGACAAAGGACTTTCTTGTTTGTCTTATATAAAATTTAGTATCCTCCCCAATAAACCTATACCCCCTATGAGCAACCTTGTTCGGTAATAAAAACACGGACAATCAAATATGAAAATGATTTATTTTTAATTTCAATGATAACTTGGCTCGATGTTAGACAAATTTGACCATTTAAATTGCGTGTAATAACCATGAAAAGTTAACGAGTTATTGTACATTCAAATATTTCGTTCACAAATTTGATTTGGATGTTCATATTATTTTCACTAATATCCGATAGAATAATCACATTCACAAAAGTCATATCGGATAGCAAGAAGTTGATGGAGTAAAGTTTTACACTGTGTGTAATCAAAAAGTTGTCCAAGTTTTAAATGTGAAGAAAATGATTTTTAAGATGTTGGAGAAAACTAAAAAGATGAAAGAAGAATACAAATCATCCATATACTACTTTAGTACTTTGTTTGCTGAGGGCAAAATAAAAAATATAAACAACGGAAGGAGCTGCATTATCGGACTAAGAAGATATGCAGTGTGTTTAAACTGACAGCAATAATTTGCAGTCTCATTACCAACATTGTATCTCCCATTAACACCAGCTAACTAGTTTTTCGCCAACATTAAACAATTTACAAGGAGATTAATTGTAGGGGTTTGCTTTGTACAGTTGCAGACAGTACATTACTCACTATCCCTCATTCCGTCATAAAATAAATGAGTGAGGGCATGCCCTTGCGCTTGTTCAATAACTTCAAAAATCTCTAAATGGTCGAGATGAAACTATGTAGCACCATGTTACCTTTTTATTTATTCATGTTCCTTTGGAGGTTCGCAACCGAATAATAGAGCAGCAGCGGCACAAACTGCCAATTAGCCGGAGAACAAAGAGAATGGTCAGGTTTGGACTTGAGTACCCAGACCAGCCAGGTATGTATGATTACTAAATGAAATCTTATTTCTGGGGAACAAACTACCTAGAGATGAAAGAAAAAGCAACACATGTCCGACATGCTTCAATCTTTAGTACTCATTTAATCCTTTCTACACCAACATTCATTATATCTTTGTCATAGACACGTAGAAAGACAATATCTAACAATAAGATAAGGTGCCCAGCAGATGAGAGAATCCACTTTGGCCAAATCGAACAGTAACCAAACATTTCCGTCTAACATGTGACATTTAAGATTCAACAATAAGGAATTTCATCACCTAAAAGAGTTATAGCTTGTTTGGATACCGGAAGCATTTTTGCTTCTGCTTCTGGCCTTCTCAGAAGTTCTTGTGAGAAGCAAAAATGTGGAGAAGTTAGTTTGGTAATTGTTAAAATTTTAAGTTAAAAAGCAAAGCCTGTACAACAAAATATTTATCAGCTTATCATCAAAAACCACCGGTATGTTCTTGATACATGAGACTAGCTAGAAGAACATCATATACAGATATGTGTTTTAGTTGAATGCATTAATTCTCTTTCACCTTCATCAATAAATTTTTCTAAATCATTGCCAGAAGAAAACAAAAGCGCCGACTAAAAAAGAAGAAGAATGATAATAAACGAAGAACAAATAACTGGTGTTTTGCATAAGAATTAGGTAATGAGAATGGATCAGATTTGCAATTAATTTCTAATCAAAAATCTTGGGCCCTTAAATCTGATCAAGGGATAGTACTAGGATACATACAGACTTGTAAATTCCTACTTTCATCTTGGATTCTAATCTAACAATACTTTTTAAGTGATGATGAATTTAAACAATTCCAATATCAGGTGAAAGATTTGACAAACTCCAATTTCGTTTTCTCTTGATTTCTGAAAAAAATTATTGATCTGGGGAAGAAAATAATCTAAAAGAATTTGAAATACCAAAAGTGTAAATCATAATAAACCGTTTGATTTCGATATTATCCTTGATCTTCGCTTATGTGGGTTGCCTGTAATCATCTTCATCGAACTAAATTGTAAAGATTTTGTCTGTAGAAAGAGAAAATAAAGATTGAAGTAAATAACGAATGTATACCTTAATTATAGCGAGAAGTCGTTTCAGCAGAAGCAAAAAAGCAAAAAGTTTTTGCTCCAAAAAGAAACTACTTTTTAACTTCCATAAGTCGTTTTCAAACCTCGTTACCAAATTTACTTCTTGCTTTTTCGACTTAAATAAGTCGAAAAGCAACTTCTATATGGTATCCAAACGGGAACTTAGCACTCAGCACATTGAAAAGTGTATCTGCCGCCGTCAACAAATATTAAAGAAAAAGATTTCAAGATTTAGTGGTCCGGTGTGTGGTCAATAATTTACTAACCCACCCGCAGCACCAGCACGTCGTTGTTTTTTTCTCATCACTTCTTTGAGCGTGGAATGAGAACAAAATAGTCCAAATGAAATGTGCAACTTCAAAAGACTGCTCATCTACAGTGACTAATGGGTCTTCCCTTTATCATTGTAAGGCCTATTCCTATGGGTATGCCAAACTCATATATTTGGCATATATGCACCCACTATGGGTATGCCAAACTCATATGTCTATATGTCAGTTTTGACATATAGGCATACACGATGGAGTTTCCAGCGAGCGATAGAGATTTATCGCTGGCGATATTCTCTTTATCTCCAGCGATAAAGACTTTATCTCCAAGTACTTCTATATATATATATAGTCTCTCATTTTCTCTTACTTTTTCACTTTTATAATATATTTTTATGTTTAAAAGGTCCCACTGATTATATTATAATACTAAAAATTTTATAAATACCCCACTACACAAACACAAATATATTTTTTATGCATTAGGGTCCCACCCAACACATTTTTTTTTAATAGGAAAGAACATACATTATCACTTAAACTAGATTTTAAATTACATATAAGGAGTATTTCATGAGATCTCCAAACTCGTGAGCGGAGACTCGATCCGCTGACCTCCTACTTAAGAGTCAGGCTCCTGGCCAACTAGGCTAACCCCTGATGGTTCCACCCAACACAATTAAATATATGTTTTTAATCAAGTTTGGCATATCTACCCATAGTGGGGAAACTCATTTGGCATGCCACCTGGTATGCCAAACATCATTTTTTTTGCCATACCCATAGAAATAGGCCAAATAGATAGAGTAAATGAGATCTTCATTGGTTCATAACTTCATTCATTTTTCATCACAAAGTACAAATGAATTAAGAGATCTTGATCTTGTGTGACATTTTCTTGAGAAACTCACATAGAGGTGACACGTAGACGTAGAACACAATAATTAGAGGGACCCACGAAAGAAAATTCATCTTGATGATCCTGAGATATCTATTCTACTATATAAAGGGAACTCCCCTTGCTACAGTATTTGTGAAGCTGCAAATTGTATTCGACTATTTAACCTCCGTATCATTCCCATACAATAAATTCCCTGTAAATAGAATGAGGGTGAATTAGTAATCTAAATTGTTTGCAACATTTCTGTTCAGAAATTCGAAAGGACCCCAGTTCACGAGCCTTTGGTCTAGAATGGACCAAGTTTTCATGCACGTGCTTAGGCACGTGCTGAACCTCTAGTCTTACAAAATGGCAAGATTTAAGGCTTCATATTTCATAATCTAATCCTCCCAAAGCAGACCGACAAAAGAAAAATTATGACACAAGATCGTCCGAATCAATCTATTAAATATGGTCATGTACATACAGTATCTTAATTTAACTACATTGATATGCTTCTTGTCGCTAGTAAAGATTAACGGTCGAGATTCGGTTAGTTTTCGGAAGGATATCGAGGTTGACTCTGTTGATGAAAGAAGGGAACTCAGATAAAGGACAAGAATGCTAGATACACCGGGTGTAAAATCCCGGGGTATCAATCGTGTGAGAGAAAATTGCTACGGGACGGGGCCACCACTAAAACTGATCCCTGCCTCCATGGTTGGGTCCACCCGAAGTCTGTTCTTACCGGGAGAATCCACAGGATTATCTCCCGGTTTGTATAGCCATACTGGATAAAGGACTGAGTCGTTTCCATCAGAGTGATGCTACGTTGACGGCAAAAAAACCGGGGATAATCCTGTGAGAGGATCCGACGAACGTGGTCAATGCCCTCTAGCATTTGGATCATAAGCGGGCAGCAGTGGGTCAGTGATCTGTGAGTCACGGTAGAAATCCCGGGACTTTCTCCCGGGATATAAAGCATTGTTGTTACCATCGTAGAAATGTAAGGATGAGGTAAAACCTGGACACGGTACTTGATTAATGAAAATGTTGGAGGACAAATATGTCAATATTGGCTTGAAATGGACACAAATGTCAATGTCATTTGTCTGTCAACCAGGACGAAATTGGTAAGGACAGAGTCATTAAGGACGGGGATGAGGTGGTGGAGGACCAGATAGGGGAGAATATTATTTTCAAACTTAACGACTCTTCCTAGCCTTGCACTTTTAGGGGCGACCCCGAAAGAATTAGGGGCGACTTTTTTATTCCCAACCCATATACACCGTTAAGGGATGTCCAAAAACGCGGAGAATACGTTAATGCCCTTACACAATCGGAAGCTATTTTGTTCCCGATTATAACAACGAAATCGGAAGCTTAGTAACTATGTTATACTACCGATTATTATCGATTTTGTGCCAAACTCGCATCTGGCTTCTATGACAATCGGAAGGGAAATAACCTCACGAGACTACCGATTATAGTAGCTCATAAATTCCCAAAATTGGTGATTTCGCCAAGAAAGAAATTTGGGGCAACTGTATAATCGGAAGCCTTATTAACTACCGATTATTCTAGTTCCCAAATTCGAAAAAAAATGACAATTCTGCAAAAACTAAATTTGGGGCAACTGTATAATCGGTAGGTTATTATCTACCGATTATACTCCAACTACCTGCAAAAATTTTATGAAAATCGGAAGTTTTAATTGTTGATCTGACTACCGATTATACTCCAACCATTAGTTCGTTCAAAATAAACTAGTCGTGCCTCGAAAACCAAACACAATCGGTAGATAATACATATTGACAAACCTCCGATTATGTTGAAGTAACCGTTTTTTTTTTAAAAAACTAGCCGTTGGGTACTTTTTTAGCTATAAATGGAGAGACCTATCTCTACCAAACTTATTCACCCATCACATTCAATCTTCCTAAATCAGGTCACCCATCACTTTGAATCACCAAAATGGCTACAACTCCGTTCAATAATATAGAAGATGTTGCTATTGTCGGGTATGTGGCACACACCACTCTCACAAAGCACTCCGTTGAGGAAGCGCAATGGGTGACGAACTCCATAGAGATGATGTGGAGCGAGTTGGTAGATGAAGAGATTGTACGTGCGGAAGACCCAACAAAAGGGCCTTACTTTGGGATGATCAAAACACCAATGCTTGGTGGAAACGGGTGTTTAAGGTTTTTAAACATTATTTCACTAAGCGAAATCGTTATGAGGAGGACGCTCCCGCAAATAGGAAAGGTACGCATATTTATACAATGAATGCGTGATCAAAACACCAATGCTTGGTGAAACGAATTGAAAGCTCGTAAGGACGCTATTTATACAATGCCAAACGAAGACCGAATGAGTAGAGTAAGTTTGTGAATCAATAGGCCTCTTATCAAAAATTATTTATTTGGTTATGATTATTCAACAACGCTGACTTATTTTAAAAATTGTTTTCCCAAAGATACTTTGGGTCGGAGCCAATACGAATTAAGGTACGGTCATGAGTTTCTGCACGAGGACTGCTACACTCTCTTGGAGGAAGTTGAATGGCAATTCGCCCAATATAATTAAACTCGTAGAGAATCCCTAGGGCGATGTATTGAACAATTTTATGTGTTTTACTTCTATTTTATTTCAACTACATGTATGTTTTTTCGATTCAATAAAATGAGTGACTTCAAATCTTTGGTTCAATTTTAGCTGGTGTGGAAATAAGGATTTTAGAAAAAACTCATTTAGGGGCAACCTATAATCGGTAGGTTTTGGAACCTATCTTCCGTACGATTATGGCTACATCCAAATCACGAACCACATGGTTAGGCCTGGCCTTGTACCCTCTTAACCTATGGATTCTGGCAAAGGTTCGATCTGGGGCTCCTTACAATCGGTAGTTTATTAATTTGAGTAGACTACCGATTATGGTAGATTTCAAATTTCCTACAATGAATGATTTTACAAAAAACTCATTTTGGGGCAACCTATAATCGGGAGGTTGGGTAACCTACTTGGCTTCCGATTATGGCTAAATCCAAATCACGAACCACATGGTTATGGTCGGCTCTGCACCCCTCAAAACCTAGGGAATTTGGCTAATGCTCAATTTGGGGCTTCCAATAATCGGTAGGTTATAAGTAACCATTTCTACCGATTTTGGGCTACTCAACAATCGGTAGCTAATTAGGTGGTATTACCTACCGATTAATAACCGTTTGACAGATAAAACCAAAGTCGACCTAAATTCAAATTCATTTCATTTTCTTTTCAACTTCAACTTAAACTCCTCTTCTCCTCTTTCCTTCCGATTGCAGAGAGGAAAACTCTCCCCTCTCCTCGCTATACATCGTTCATCGTCGAATCGAATCATCGTCGATTATTTTCTATAAAGATGAAAGAAACGGAACGTAAGAAAGCTCGAACCAAAAACGTTGTGCGCGGTGACGATCCGAATATTGGATTGCATGCCCGTAATAAAGAGGTTTTAACTCACGAACCCGAAGAACACGAAGACGATGAAGTAGGCGATACTGATAGCCAAACTCTCGGGCAACTTCAAATGGCGCCGATTAGGTAAGATTCTACCATTAATTTGGTTTATATTGCTTCAATTGGACGAATCCATGTTTATTTTTTTTAGGGTTTTCGGTTATTACCCGAATCGGTAGGTTAGGTATTGTTATAACCTTCCGATTGTGGTCGAACTCTTCATTTCACGAAAAATTTGTCATATTCGGGTGTTAAAAATTTTGGTATCCTACCGATTATATAACGTTTTTCATTACTGAGGCCTAATTCAATCATAATCGGAAGCTAATTGTGATTTATCCTTCCGAATAAACTAGGGAAGAACAAGTATTAGAGACGCAATAATCGGGTGAAATATTCTGTAATATCTTTCCGATTGTTTAGGCTAACAACTTGATTTGTTTCTGAATACAAAGAGACGCATATTCGGTAGACATTAGTTTTGTTAGGCTTCCGATTGTGTGGAATTCGGAGGGTTATGTTGAACTTTAGGTTCCGATTATTGTGTGTAGATAAACATATTCGAACACCAAAAAGTTTATTTTGTTTCCGATTATACGTATTCGGTAGCTTTAGGTTAACTGATACTTACGATTGTGAATAATCGGAGGAAATATGTTAAATCAACCAACCGAATATTTAGTTTCATAACCTGTTGTACTTTTTGTTGTTGTTTAGGGATAGGCGAGGTAAAAACATCCAAGATTCAATTGTCTCGGCTAGTGCAAGGAAGGATAGGCGTCGAACCCGACAAACTAGTGCAAGGAGAGCTAGGATCGCTAACGCCGCTTCAAGTGGTCAAGTTGGAACTCAACAAGCAAGCCAAGAAGCTGTTCAACCTAGTGCCCCTCAATCAGAACCGGTTCAATCAGGTGTTCAACCAAGTGCCTCTCAATCACAACCCATCCAAGAAGTTGTTCAACCAAGTGCCTCTCAATCACAACCAATCCAAGAAGGTGTTCAACCAAGTGCCTCTCAATCACAACCAATCCAAGAAGCTGTTCAACCAATTGCTTCTCTATCACAACCAATCCAAGAAGGTGTTCAACCAAGTGCTCCACCATCACAACCCGAAATTGAACAAGTAGAAGAAGTAGGACAAGCCGAAAAGAAAAATCCTCCTCGAAAGAAAGCGAAACACCTTGTCCCGGATGAACCAAGGTGAAGGATATTCCTAAGGTGTAATCCTTGGGCTGCCGGAGGATGGAGGACAATTGTTATTTGGATACAAAGAATCCTGGGCCAGAGAAATATATGAAACCGAGGTAATGATCGTATCCATTTTATTAACCTATTATGTTTTTCTTCGTAATACTTTTAAGGGTTATAGTTTTAAGTAATTCTAATTTTATTTTTTAACTTGTCATGTGTTTAATAGTATCATTCCGATGCGGTTCGTTTACTCAAAGCGACCGCCGCACCAACAAAAATGCTAGATTGGCCTTTGGAGGGTGAATGTGAAAGGTTCAAGACCATTATTGCGAATTCAGGGTTGGCCAATGCTGCGGAGAACTCAATGTTGGAACATGACCGGGTGGCTATATCGGCGTTTGTGGAGAGACTTTATCCTGAGACCGACACCTTCCATATGCCGTTTGGGGAGATGACGATAACCCCTAGATGATGTTGAGCGAGATTCTTAAACTCCCCGTCCATGGCAAGGGTGTTAGGGCCGAGTTCACTAAGCGTTAGAATGGAGGAATCTTTATGATCCGACTAAGAGGTGTTTGGGTTGGGATGAAGAAACATCAACAACCGAGTTCAAAAGATGCATGAAGTATAGAACTAGACAGTTCAACATGGGTACTCGATGGATATGTTCAAGGGCACCAAGGAAAAAGAAGAGAAAGGAACTTTAACGGACGAGCAAGTCAACCACGCGGCCACCGCATATCTCCTATGTGTATTGGGATGTGTCATTTTCCCAATACCAAGTGGAAATCGGGTCGACGCCAACCTTTTACAACTTCTGGATCCTCTCGATAAAGTGCATGAGTACTCTTGGGGCACGGCATGCCATGCGTGGTTGATGGAAGAGTTGAGAAAGGCGTCGAGGGTTGGAATTAGCCAAGTGGCCGAACGTGAGTCTGCTACAGGTATTGTTTATTAACTCCACATACTTGGTTATTTTTTTATTTTTTTTATACTATTGAAGAATCAATTTCCTAATACTTGCAAAAATGACATTATAGACTTGGATCTACGTCCACTTCCCTATCTTGGGATTGGCCATTGAAAACCCTAGGCGTGGGAGAAAGGCGACCCTATAGGAAGAAAGTACGTCTTCGATGACAACCATTCTAGGACGAAGGAGCATCGGTTGATTCGTTTGAGGGAGATTTTGGACTCACTTAAAGCCCAAGACGTATGCTTTGATCCATACAAGGAAGACCGAGCTCTGACATATCGCGGGTCGGTCCGATTTGGCACTTTATTTTGGACCGTTGTGGCACCCCACGGGATATGTGATGTACAATGCCTCAAGGGTGATGCGACAACACGGTTTTGTACAAGGTATACCAAAGGAGGAAATCCATGGCAATTTCACTTTGGTTCTGGAGCAATGCAAGTCTGATAAAGATTCTATCACGGTGGTTCACAAGGGTTCACCATCCTGTCAATTCCATTGGGATAGAAGGGCGTATTACCTGATCAACCAAGGAAGGGCAGCCAACCAAGGTTTTGAAAATGCTCCCAACTACATGGATTGGTACCGCAATGTTTCTCATGTTCGTGTAATCCGTGATCTTAAAGCAAAGCCGACTTCGTACAAGAGTATCCTCAAAGAGAAGCTGCGGGTTTTGATAGATTGGTACGTATTGTTTTGTTAATTTAGTTTAATATTATGGGTCAAAATAGAGTAATAACCGTTTGATGGTATGCTATGTTTTAAAACAGATGAACAGGTTCAAGCGTTTGTCGAAATGGTGCACTGATTGTATAAAGGCCGGAAAGCCTGTTTCAATTGAGAAGATAAAAGACCACAAACAGTTGATTGACAACGTTGACAATGAGGAGTATGCATCTCAGTTCGGGGAAAAAATTGCAAAAGAAACCTGCAACCAAGGTGAACAAAAGAACTCGGGCTTCATCAAGCACTCAAGTTGATGAAACCCATGATGATGCTGGTCCAAGTCGTAGAGCTAATAAAAATCGCAAAGTCAAAGCAAATAGGAACAAGTGAACTCTCGGTGTTGTAAACTCTCGATGTTTTTCGTTAACTTTATGGATAACTTTGTTTATGTTGGTTATGTCGGATTATGTCGTTTTCAAAGATTGTGTCGGAATATTAGTTGTTTCGTTATGTTTATGGATTAAGAACAGTTATTTTACACATTTTATGCATTTAACGATGACTCGCAAGCGAATCACATGAAGAGACATGAAAGTGTTGAATTTTGGAACACAATCGGAAGATAGGTTTATATATTAACCTACCGATTCTGGGGATGTTCCAATTTTTAGTCAGAATCGGTAGGGTTATACGTTATTAACCTACCGATTCTGGGGATTGTGCAAAATATTTTGTCAGAATCGGAGGATTGCTAATATACTTTGCTTTCCGATTATCATGTGTAAAGAAAACCTGTCTTCTGTATCCAAACAACACCACAATCGAAAGGTAAATGTGCACCTTAACTTCCGAATAACAATAATCGGTTGGTTTATTTGTAATGTTCCTTCCGATCGTTATAAGTAAAAAAATTTGTTCTCTCAGTAACCAACCAACACCATAATCGGACAAGTAATTGAGCGCATTTACTACCGAATATTCGTAATCGGATGTTTGTGGTTTCGTTAATGTCCGATTATTATACTAAAAACAACTATGGTTTCAGAACCAAACAACACCATAATCGGAGGGTCTGGTAATATATTTAACTCCCGATTATGGCTGCATCCAAATCACGAACCACATGGTTATGCCGGGCTCTGTACACTCAAAACCTATGGAATTTGGCAAGGGTTCGATCTGGGGCTCCTTATAATCGGTAGGTTTTTAAGTTGTTAACTCTACCGATTATGGTAGATTTCAAAATTCATCACATGAATGATTTTAGAAAAAACTCATTTTGGGGCAACCCATAATCGGATGGGTTGGTAATATATTTAACTCCCGATTATGGCTGCATCCAAAACGCAAACCAAGTGGTTAAGGCTGGCTGTGTGCACTCAAAACCCATGAAATATGGCAAAGGTTGGATCCGGGGCTCGTTATAATCGGCGGGTTATATAATAATATACCCTACCGATTATGGTGGATTTCAAAATTCATTACGTGAAGGATTTTAGAAAAAACTAAATTTGGGGCAACTTATAATCGGTAGTTTATGTAACCTATTAGACTTCCGATTATGGCTACATCCACAGCTCAAGCCAAGTAGTTATGGTTGGCTCTGCACCCCTCAAAACCTATGGAATTTGGCCAAGGCTGAATACGGAGCTCCTTATAATCGGTAGTCTTATAAGTTGGATAAGCTACCGATTATAAAGGGGATTATTAGCCGAAGTATCAACACAAAAATCGGTAGGTATAGTTTCATTTTAACCTACCGATTGAATGTTTACCTACCGATTATGGTGTTGGCTACCGATTATATAAGGGCATATTGGCCATTTCGAAAAATCGAAGATAAGGGGTAGCTTAGATTTACGTTTGGGTGACCTTTTTTGTCTTTTAGTGTCGCCCCTAATTCTTTCGGGGTCGCCCCTAAAAGTGCCAGGCTTCCTAGGTGTTATTATTGCTCCAGAAATGGTACATTACATGAAGAAGACTAAAGCTAATATGGGAGTTGGAGTGAAGTCAGATATGGCCAAAGCTTTCGATCGAATGAAGTGGTCTTTTCTAAATCACATGCTTATTCATCTCCGATTTTATGTGAAATGGTGTCAAATGATTAATCATTGTGTTAGTACTGCTTCTATCTCTTTACTGATGAATGGAATTCCTATGGAGCCAATTTTTCCCACAAGAGGACTTCGACAAGGTGATGCTATTTCTCCCTACTTGTTCATTCTTTGTATGGAAGGTTTTAGCAGATTGATCATAATTGCTACTAAGGAGAAGTTGATAGACCCTATCAAGCGTGTCCAGAAATTTCTCATCTTTTCTTCGCAGACGACTGTATTCTCTTCACCAAGGGTAATATAAAATCTATCACTAACCTTATGCATATCATCAACAAGTTTACTTCTGCTTCAGGTCAAATGGTTAATCTGGGAAAATCTAGTGTTTTCTTTAGTAAATACATGAGTAGAGAATCTTGTGAAGAGATAGCTAGGATGCTAAATATGAAAGAATTAGACTATAATAAAAGATATTTGGGTACTAATCTTATTATTCCTAGAAGCAGGGACAAATGTTTTGATCTTTCTATTAAGAAAATGCAGCACAGACTCCCAGGTTGGCAAGGAAAGTTAATTAATCAAGTAGGAAGAGTTGTTCATATTCAATCAACTCTTAGCACCACTGTTCAATATCAGATGGGTATCTTCATGCTTCCTGACAAAACACGTAAGAAGATCAATCAAATTCCAAGGAAATACTTCTGGAATCATAAAAAGAATTAGGGTTTTAATCCTAAGTGTTGGTATTCTATCTGCAACAGGAAAAATTCAGGGGGTTTAGGCTTTAAAGATTCAAAGAAATTCAATATTGCATTTTTAACTAAACCTGCATGGAGACTACTTACTCAACCTCAGGATGAATGGGTGAAGGTTCTAAGAGCTATTTATGTTAAGAATAAAGATCTTCTAGCTGAAGACACTTCTAGGAAGAACTCTTCTTGGGTGTGGCAAAGTATCCGGCATGGTCTGCAAGTAGTAAAGCAATATTATATTTGGGAAATTGGTGATGGCAAATCTATTAAAGCTTTTTCAGTATAACTGGTTTCCTAGCTTTAGACAGAGTACAAATGCAAGAAGTAGCTGTCAAAATTTGAGTACAAATATTAAGTTTGCTGATTTTATGATTGGAGATAGTAAAGTTTGGAATACTCAAATTTTAAGCCAGCATTTCTCACCTGAGCAGATCCAAGAGATTGTTTCAATCAGAATTCCTGCAACAAGACAAGACAAATTAAGATGGTCTCTCACTTCTTGTGGTGCTACAACTAAATCAGTATACAATCTAGAATACAAAACAAAGTTTGGCTAAGTTAGGCTAGATAAAGAGCGGCCAAGATTTGTCTAGGAGGGATAAATCTACGGCCGTGGTTTTTTCAACTAACCATTATAAATACTTTATTAATTAGTGTGATGAATGATTAATTAATTTTTCTTTATAAATGTTCATTTAATGAATCCAATAAATACATATTTTTATTGATAAATAAGTTTATTAAAAACTATATATATATATTGATCGGTAAAGAATTTGGTGCTAGCGAGTTTCGAACTCAAGTAACTGGTATCATCACCCAATGACTTTATCGATGTACTACAATGACCCAGGTTAAAAATTCTATGAATAATTTTGATGGTGGTAGTGAAAGAAGCAGTTACGTCTTTACAAAATGGGCAACATTTTATTATGATAGATGTAGTTGGCTATTTTTAGCAAATTGGTAAGGACAAAACACAAATATTTTGAGGAGGATACTAAATCATATAAGACAATATGATCATGACCGCTGGATCACCCAAATGGGATCCCAGCTATTTATAGTACCCGATCGATTAAATCACGGTTTTTAGTAGTAAAATAAAATTGATTACATTTCCAGAATACAAAACAAAGTTTGGACAAGTTAGGCTAGATAAAGAACGATCAAATTTAACTTGCAGAACATAAATCTACCGCTATAAATGATCATGTTTAATTAAAATTCAATAATAAATGTTCAATTGGTATTTCATAATAAATGTTTCATTAATTAATCAAATGAATATATTTTTGTTGATATATAATAAATTTATTTGATATTAACCATATCAGTAAGCATTAATGGTGGTTGTGATGGTGGGCAGTGGTGGGGATAATGGTGGTGGCTATTGGTGAGACTGGTGGAGTGGTGACGATAATGTGGTGGTGGAAGAAGTAGTGGTAGTAGGGTGAGAAAAAGGGTCCTAAGATAGGTAAATTAAGCATTAATGGTGGTTGTGATGGTGGTGGATCGGCGGTGGGGATAATGGTGGTCAGGGACGGAGTTAGAATTTTCGGTTAGGGGGGACAAATTTATATATTGACAGTCATGATCCAAATCCGGCTAGGCGTCCCAAGGCCGCAACTTTTTTTTCCACCTTTGCTTTACTAATTTTGGGTTGGGAACACGTTGTTTTGAGTTTAGAGATGTAAATGTGTGAAATTGCAGAAACTCATGACTCGACAATATAACAAACATGCTATCGAAGGGTTTGCCTATTCTTCTTTTTTTCGTTATTGAATTAAGTGACTAATTTTCCTCTTTCAATGCTAAGAAAAGCTACTGACAATTAAGGGAAGCATACAAAATCATCGTTTTAAAACCAATTTTCCGTTGTTCCCCCTTAAATTTTTTCTCATGTATGATAGAATTAGCAAACTACCAAACCAATATAGTTGAAACTATAGATTCCAGTGGGGACAACTGTCCCCACTAGACCCTTAACAGCTCCGTGCCTGGTGGTGGTGGGTATTGGTGAGACTGGTGGAGTGGTGATGATAATGTAGTGGTGGAAGAAGTTGTTGTAGTAGGGTAAGAAAAGGTGTCCTAAGATAGGTAAATTATTTAGTCACCTTTGGTTAATTTTTCTCTGTTTTGTTTTAATTTGATTTTAGTTTTCAAATCACTTTTTTTTTTTTTAATTAAAACAATTTTTAAAGGCCAGATTTTTCCAAAAAACAAGATGTTGTGATTTTAAGATTTGCCGGGTAGGGGGAAGGAAGAAAAATGAAGGCTATAAATAAATTGACCAAACACAAGGCTATGCGCGAATTAATTGTGGTCAGTTCAGTTTCTCACATCTCTCTTTATTCCCTTTTTTTGTCATTGTTTCTGTTTTTGTCATTATTTCTCCCCTACTTCATGGGATTATGCAAGGCTACGCGTAAATTAATTGTAATCGATTCAGTTTCTCACATCTCTCTTTATTCCCCTTCTTTGTCATGATTTCTGTTTTTTGTCATTTCTCTCCAACTTCGTGTAATTATTATGCATGCTTGAGAAATAGTTCATGATAATAGGTAAAGAGACAAGAAAAGAAATGGATCAAGAATTAAATATTATTATAAATTTTAGGAAATTGAATAAACACAAATCTATGTAAATTGGGAACCCAACAATTTATATCAAAGAGAAAAAATGAATTCTAATGCTAACAGATTTTGCAAGATTAATCTAATTTTAGGTGTCTTTAGTTTTGTTACAAGTTTGGTGAATGACCCATAGGATTTGCTCTAACGATTAAATATGCTTGTCCCATAGGGTTGTATGACTTACATACACAATATTAAAAGATTCGAGGATAAGAACATGTTTACTAAACAACACTTCAAAACATTTAGACCTGGATCGATTGGTTCGATTCTTCTCAGACAATTACGACATGTATGAATCGATGGATACATTTGAAACACATATCCTTGCTCGTGCCGTTACGGCACGGGTTGAGACCTAGTCAACTTACAAAGCATAATACAGGAGTTTCTCATCTTCATCAAATGGAGGGAAAGGGGTGGCTAAAACTATGGCATATGGAGGTACCTCATAAAATACAAATGTTTTTGTGGAAGTTCTGCCATGATATTTTGCCAGTTAACCAGAAATTATTCAATAAAAAGACCAGAATGGAACAGATTTGTCCAATGTGTCAAAATCATGAAGAAACAAGCACACATGTATTTCTTCACTGTCAGTTGGCTGAAGTGATTTGGATTGGAGTATCTGCTGCTCTTCTGCATTCCTAAAAGCCAGTAAAAATCTCATAGAGTGGATAATTTCTTGTTCTGCAATCATAACTCAGTGGAAGCTCTGGATAAAAATTTGGCTTCTCTTGCAGCCTGCACTCTTTGGCACATATGGAAAGCCAGATATAAGAAATTTTTTGAGAATAAATTGCATCATCCTACTAGCATCATTTATAGAATTAGGCACTACATAAATTCCTTTTCTTACTCAGGGCAGTTGGTTCATTTAAGTCATAAAAAAGTTTTTGGTCACTGGAAAAAACCTCCAAAAAATTGGTTTAAATTAAACATAGATGCCTCAATTAAGGGTAAGAATACTAATGCTGGTTTTGCCCCAATTTTTCGTGATCATACAGGAAAATTCTTGGGGGAAATGGCCTACTCAGCAGTAGCCAGGGACATTGATCAAGATGAAGCCTTAGTTCTTCTTCAAGCTCTCAACTGGATCACGAAGTTGGGATTTAAACAGGTTATCATTGAAGGAGACAACTTGGATGTGGTTGACTGCTGTAATGGAGATATCAACAACTTTAAATGGGAAGATCAGCAAATCTTATTAGAGTTTCAGTCTTTGCTTTCTAGTTTAGAGTCCTGTGTAGTTTCTTTTCAAAGTAGGTTGTGTAACCGAGCAGCGGATAGGCTTGCAAAATTTGCTAGAACTAGTATTTACTTTCAAACTTGGTGGGATGAGCCACCAAGCATCATTATTCAGGTACTAGTTCAGATAACCTTAATGCTAATCCTGACAGTTGATTTTGTTCTTCTATTTTAGGTCTTTTTTGACCTTGGCTCTCTAAATGGTGTTTAGAGTCAGGTTGACAGTCCAATTTGTAATACTTCGTTGGTTTTTAATATATTCTCCTTTGCTAAAAAAAACAACAACTCTTCCTAGGAAAAGAGAATGAAAAGGGATGTGTATGTGGTGGGCTTTGTTTTGGGAAATTGGGTGGTGGGGAATGACACCGGAACACTGGCATATTAGATCTCTAACTGGTCTTTGCGACCTTAAACACGTGTATGGGTGACGACATAAAGCTCAAAAATACCACTCGTCTAACAGACATGTAATTTAATGGCAATGGTTCCAAAGCTTCTTTCCATAGTGGAGATTGAGGATAGAACTCCAGTAGTAGATGGTGGATTTTCGACAAGGTCTAAAATCGTAAACCCGTAATTGTACGTGCTCCTGATCCAGCAATCAAATGAGTATTGAGGCTCATGTCTCTTATCGAAAGCATGAAAGCTCATGCCACAAGAATCTCTGACTGAGAATACTGTCTCTCAGGGTATATGTAAATGTCTAGTCTCTCAGCTGAGGAAACGGCATATCTCATGAATACTAAGCAATTTCAGTAATTACTTCTATATAGAATCGAAATATTAGACGGCTCCTAGACAGCTTGCCTGCTAGTATAGAGCAATAACGTCTTTAGAATGTAACAATGTTTTCCCTGACTATATAAAATAAATATGACGCTTCAACAAGCTCATATCACTCAATTCCTGAATAATTAATGCTCCTAGACGATCGTACTAGTATAGAGCCATCAATTAATTATTCCTAAATCATTAGATTCATTAACTGAATCCCTGGGAAATATTCTACGTTTTCATAATATTTCGTTACTTCAATTCATGGTTCCTCCCAGCAGAATTCCATGGGTTAGTAGTAAATGTTCAACACACGGGCATCTGAGCCGCTATCGAGTAAGCCCCGACTAAAATGTGCAAGTGTACTCAGCAATAATGCACTAACGAGCACCTGACGAACGAGCATTCCAAAATACGAAGGAACGATGAACATATGCAAAATAGGAAGAAAATAATAAATAATAAAATATTAATCAAGGCGTTGGGGGACTGGGCCCACCAACTGGCCGTGCCGTGGCCAGTCCCACGCCCAATTTATATTTTATCATATTTTTATTATTTTCCTTGATCTCATGAAAATTCCCCCATTTGAACAAAACTCCTTCGTTTTAAGGAAACTCCTCAGTTTCATGGTGTTTCCTTCACATCAAGGAAATAATAAATAATTAGGAAAGGTGTCGTGGGACCAAGCCTACTAGCCGGCTGGTCATGCCCTAGTTGTGGCCGGTCCCACACCTTGCATTCCTTATTATTTTATTATTATTTCCTTCATCCCATGAAATTCCTTGATTTCATGATATTTCCTTCAAATTATGAAAATTCCTTCAAATCATGAAAATAATACATAAAATTAGGGAAATCTCACGGGACCGGGCCCTAGCCTGCCGACCATGCCCAAGCCAGTCCCACACGCCCTTATTTTATTATTATTATTATTATTTGTTTCCTTCATCTCATGGAAACTCCTTCACTTCAAGGAAAACTCATTTATTTCAACAAACTCCTGGATTTCATGGTATTTCCCTAAATTCATGAAAAAAATAATAATATAAAATTAGGAAAAACTGTCATGGGATTCAAGCTTATTGATTTGGACGGCCATGCCTTGGCCATAGCCGGTCCCACACTTCATGATTCCTTCATTTTATTATTATTATTTCCTTCATCTTATGAAGTTTCCTCAGTTTGAGCAAAAACCTTGATTTCGTCATATTTTCTCAAATGATTGCTCAAATGCACACCAAAAAATATCAAAATTCTCAGGACTGAGACGCGAGCATTTGGAGACACGAGCATATTACCTTGACCGACCAAGGTTGGCTCTTTGGCTTGCAAGAGGCCGGTCCCACATACTTTCATCATTTGACCTAATTTGTTCACATTAGGTTCAAACTCTTCCAAAAATTTTTGAAATTTCCTAAAACGATCGTCATACGGTCCCGTGACCAACCAGGGCCGGTTTCATGACCCCTTGGTCGGTCCCTCATCTCTTCATAATTAATTAGGTTTTATCACCTAAGGCTCAGACGAGTATTATTTTAATAAATGATTAAACCAGCATTTAATAATCCTTTCATGTCTTCAAGAGACTTTGGTATTTGCTCACTCGAGCATCTGGGCGTTACATGGTCGACCCATCATCCCATGTAGCAGGTCCCTCCTTCACTTCGTGGTTGATTTTCAATAAATCATCAATTGATCAAATTAGGGTTTCGAGTCCAAGGTTCATAATTCCAGATTCAAACGCTAATAATTTTACGTTGATCCCATGATCAACATTTTATTAATTATACTTGGTTCGGTTTCCAGTATTTTAAGTTAATATTTTATTTTGGTCGCGCTACCAATAATTCATCAAACGAGCAACATTTGCTCAAATAAGCAATATTTGCTCAGACTAAGGAATATTGGTTCAACTATCAATATTCAACAATCCATCGAATGGGCAATATTTGCTCACCTTAACTATCAACATTTACTTGAGAATCATACCTCTGTCTCAACAGACACGTTCAATTCATGAGTCTCAGAATATTTGCAAATCACGTTCGACTTAACAATACAAGGACTCATCATCCCATGAAGTCAGCAACTGACTAACCAAATACACGTCTTCCTTGCAGAATCCACAATCACGAGACATCAATCGTGTTACATGAGGGGATATTAACTAGGGTTTTGGTCTGGCGGTCTACGGAATGTGTGTTCATACACATGATGAGAATGTGAGCAAGTCGTGCAATCAGTTGGAGGAGTTAGCAAAGAAGTGGATGGAAAATTAACCAAGTCTCCGTACGATGAACAACTGGTTTTAACACGATTTCCACTTCCCCACTCTTTGACTCCAGCAACTGTCACACTTCATGGGATCAAGGTGTTTTACAATTCTAGCAATATAAATAAGTTTCTGAATCATGATTGAAAACAAGACAATCTTATGTCAAACAGACAACAAGAGATTAACAACACAACGCCTGAGCAATTACTCTCAACAGAGCAAATTCAATCATTCAGAACTTATCTTATTTCAGAATACACAACACACCTACAATCTTCGATCACCGTTGATCTTACACATTTCTCAGCTTCCCTCCTACAGATCGACCCATCCTCTCTTGTGACCGAATTGACTCTGAAAAGGCCATTGTCTTGGTTTAAGCCGGAGTCCTACAGATTTATCTCTCGAATTCAAAGCACTCCCTTTTTGCAGTGCATCTGTGTGAGGTTTGACAGTTCGCTCGGTTCAAGGAGTTTCCTCCGCACGGTCGTCTCCTCAATTCCGTAAAAACCATCAACTCGTTTTGCCCCATCTACAGATTGGCGACCACAGTGGGAGATCATTCTATCGGTTGCAACCTCAATTCTCGCAAAGATGGCCGGTCTTAGGTCTACTTCAGAAACTCCAGATCCTAACCAGAGTATTTCAAATAGTGATGCTCCTCAGGCTCGTTCGAACGACTCTAGTAATGTTCGTCATCCTTACTTTACTGCTCCTTTTCCCTCTATTGATGCATCCGACGGAGAAATCCCATCATTGGCTGAATTGGCGCGGAGGCAAGGAGTTTTGGCTGGGAGCATCAACCGATTGAAATAAGCGATCGATGAACTATTCAACTGTATGGTAGAATTGACAAGACTTCTGGGAGCAGAAGTGGTGGAACATCTCAGCTCTACTACCACTGATACTCCTCAAACCAACAGTTTCACTACTTACGAGAAGTCGGTGGATCAAGAAGTCACACACTTGATTGAAAATCTATGTGAACTCCTGCACTTCTCAAGGGATCAACGCACGAACACGTTCTCTGCACTCAACCAAATATCATCAGACGTGCAACTAGCCTCGTCATGCCTAGCAGTTGAAGAAACATCCATGATGTCTGACCATTCAATCAACAATATCACGTTCGGAGAAGAAGACCGCATGGAAGATGAATGGCATAATCGAGCCTTGTACGTGACCTGTTTCATCAAAGACTCCGAATTCAAGAGAGCCCTTGTTGATACAGGCACTTCTACAAATATTATCAATATGAAGACTCTCAAAGCGGACAAGTTACCACAGAGTAAAATCATTCGCCATCCCATCTTGATGACAGGTTTTGAAGGAAGTCAGATCCATACATATGGATATGCGTACATAGACTTGAAGGTAGGGCCTATTCAATTAAAGGCCAAATTTCACGTGATAGAACAAGAGCCTGATTATCACATGATACTCGGACGACCGTGGATCCATGAAAATAAAGTGGTTCCTTCAACATACCATCAATGCATGAAGGCTCTGCTCAATAAAAAAATTATCCGTATTGTGGATTCATCATCTCCTTGCGCCCCGGTCTATAACGCTGAATTTCTTGAGTCTCAACATGACATTCCCGAACCTCCAAGCAAGATTTACAGTACTCCAGTCCCTAGCTGGATATCCATTGAAAAGGTTGCTGACAAGCCATCATCCTCAGGTACGATCAAGTCATCTGCTACACCAATTAAGCGCCGTAAGGATCAGGTCTCAAATCCGGGATCTAATTTCAAAGCCAGTAATGATGCGGAGGGGAGGATCATTTATCGTCGACGCAAAGATTAACAATGAATAGGGGAGAACGATGAAAAGTCTCCCCGCCCCGAAGAATCATGTCAGAGCGAACCATCACTCGAAGAAGAGGTTCAAGATGTTCCACGACAATTGCAAGACGGCACCGACTCCACTACTGATGATCTCGAAACAATCAACATCGGGACAGAGGATGATCCAAGGCCAATTTTAATTAGCTCATTGTTGTCACCAGAGGAACGGACGGAACTGATAAATATGCTGAAAGAGTATCAAGATGTCTTCGCCTAGACGTACGAAGAAATGCCTGGTATAGACGACAAATTGGTTACTCATCATCTGCACATCACTCCTGGCTCCAAAGTTGTGAAACAACCGCCTAGGCAGTTCAGACATGAAGTCGAGGAGAAAATCAAAGTCGAGATTCAGAAACTACTAGCAGCGGGGTTCATCAAACCTATTCAACACCCAACATGGCTGGAGAACGTTGTTCCTGTCAAGAAGAAAAATGGTCAAATCAGATGCTGTGTTGATTTCAGGAATCTGAATAAATGTTTTCCGAAGGATGATTTTCCCTTACCCAACATTGATATGCTCGTTGATGCAACCAGTGGTCACGGTATGTTCATGGATGGTTACAGTGGATACAACCAGATCAATATGTACGAGCATGATGCCAACAAGACCGCATTCCGTACTCCTATTGGGAATTTCCAATACACTGTGATTCCCTTCGGATTAAAGAATGCCGGTGCTACTTATCAACGAGCCATGACTTCCATATTCCACGACATGATGCACAAACAAGTGGAAGATTATGTTGATGATGTGGTGGTGAAATCGAAGACTCGAGCATCCCACCTTGAAGTTCTGAGACAAGTTTTTGAAAGATACAGAGAATACAAATTAAAGATGAACCATCTGAAGTGTGATGTTGGTGTTTCCTCCGGAAAGTTTCTAGGATTCCTGGTCACAACAGAAGGAATCAAAGTCAATCCAGACAAGACGAAAGCTATTACTACTATGTCTCCTCCATGCACTGTGAAGGAACTCCAGAGTTTTATGGGCAAGGTAAATTATATTCAACGCTTTATTCCTGGATTGGCTTAACTCATTGCTTCGTTCACCCCTCTACTGAAGAAAGGAACAAGTTTTACATGGACAACCATTCAACAAGAAGCATTCCAGAAAATACAGCAGATATTATTATCACCTGCTGTCATGAAATCTCGAAATTGTAAGGACGACCACGATACTTTACGACTTCCAAAGTGATGTTGCTATAGGAGCACTTCTTGCTCAAGAAGACGAAGAAGGCATCGAACGACCAATCTACTACTTCAGTCGTACAATGAGAGACGCTCAACTCCGATACCCAAAAGCCGAAAGAACATGTCTAGCATTGGTGCATGCAATCCAGAAGTTCAGGCATTATTTGCTATCCAACAGAGTCATGCTCGTTTCCAAAGCCGACCTTATGAAGTTTTTGCTATCAAAGCCAGCCTTGATAGGGAGACCAGCAAAGTGGCTACTTCAGATGTCAGAGTTTGACATAGCTTGTGTACCACCTAAAGCAATCAAAGGACAAGCAGTTGCAGACTTGCTCGCTGCTTTTCCAAGGGAAGATACAACAACGTTACATGAAGATGTGCCAGGCGAATTTCCAAAGGTCTTAGTTGTCAAAGAAGAGACGTGGCTTTTATACTTCGACGGATCCGCCACGCCTAGCAACGATACTGGAGGAGCGGTCGTAGTACTAGTATCTCCATCTGGCGAAGTTTTCTCACACTCATTCAAGCTGGATTTTCATTGTACCAACAATTCAGCAGAATATGAAGCTTTCTTACTAGGACTTGTCTTTGGCCAAGCAAGCAGGAGCAACATACCTTGAGATAAGGGGAGATTCAAAACTACTGGTGAATCAAATGAACGGAGTATACTCTCTCAAAGAAATCACGCTCGCCCCATTTAGAGCTGAAGCTCAGCGGATATTAACTCATTTTGCTGATGCAACGATCGTCCATACTGGACGAACTAACAATAGGCATGCCGATTGCCTAGCAACTCTCGCTTCTAAGCTGCGCAATTGAAGGAGCGAGAGAAAACAATCACGATCTGAGAGGTGTGATGTGTCATCTACCTGGCTTGCTCAAGTCGAAGAAATTCAAGCAAACGATTGGCGAGCACCTATTATTCATGAATTGAACAGTTCTCTTTCAGAGGGGAAAGTCCGTCTCAAGGAATTAAAGAATTATTTCTTGCTTCATGGAGCGTTATATTATCGAAATCCGGACGGGTCTTTGTCACGATGCCTCGGAAACGACGAAGCGGACGAACAACTCAAATGCATATATGAAGAAATCTACGGACAGACATTGGTGGTAACACTTTACAGAAAACTTCAAAGGATGGGATACTATTGGCCTTCCATGGAGGCTCAATCAATAATTCTACAAAGGTCTTGTCCCAATTGTCAGACGCCTCCTCACCACTTAGAAGCTTTGACATCCATCACACTGGGGACTGGAGGGAACCTTACATCAAGTACCTTCGGGAAAATGAATTGTCGTTGCAAAAGAAAGAAACAATTAAACTCATTCAGAGAGCTAAAAGATTTGTCTTTCTTGATGGAATCTTATACCGCAAAAGCTTTGGTGGGAACTTACTGAGATGCTTAGCTGAGCATGAAATCTCAACAATTTTAAAGGAAATGCATCAAGGAAAAAGGAAATTATTTCTCCAAATTCATGAGAAATATTATTGGCCGACCATGGAAGACGATGCGGCTGCGCACGTTCAGAGGTGTCATCAATGCCAAGTTCATGGTAATCTCATCCACATAGGGCCGGCCCTGTAGTTAAAGCAAAACAAGCCCCGCTTGAGGCCACAAGCTAGAAAGGGCCCCAAAAAAAAAAAATTTACTCTTAATAAATTATACTAGATCGGATTTTGTCTCCCTCAAAAGCCACACGTTCTGAAACTAAAATCAAAGGGAAACGGAAAGTGAAAAGAAAGACCGAAACAACAATCTTCTAGGGACTAGGGTTCATAAAACTGTAAGTATATGCCAATTAATTAACTATCAGTTTTGTTTCTTCTTTGAATACTGTAAGCAATTGTATTTCTTTAAATATTTTGATTTTGATTGTTATCTGTGTATAACCCTAGTCTGTTTCTTCTTTGGATTCTTTTGATTCTTAACTTAAGCAATTGTATTTCTTTTAAGTATTTTGATTGTTCTTTGTGCATAACCCTAGTCTGATTTGTGATCTTAAGTTTTCAATTTTGGAGTCTGATTTGGTTAATTGATAAAAAAATTCAAAGAATTTTTGTATGTGTAAGAATTTTGTATGACAGTAGTGGTAAACAAGTGAAATCCCACCCATTATTATGTCAAAAATTTGAATTTATCAAAATGTTCTCTCTGTTACCGGTAGCTTTGCACAAATCCTTGAGTTTGGAATCTCAACTATTTGATTTTTAATTAGTTTGAGCATTCGGGTGTAAAGTATTGACCGGTAGTTACACGACCAAGGAGAATTTATAAAATATGATCATTTGATTCATTTCTTAAGAGTGTCGTGCAGCGGCATAACCCTAGAGCAGGAAAAAATAGCCTTGACTATTACTTTAGTTTCTATGATTAGTTAGAATGCCTACTCTAGTCCTCTATTTCTTGCGGGTGCAGGGTGCTTATTGTTAGTGACATCTTATGAGATTCTTAATTCTTCTTTGCTTTTTTTTTCTACAGCTGAAAAACATTATAATATGTCTCCAGTCCCAACTAGAAAGCACGAACCTGCTAACTATACCTGTTATAGTTGCGTCTGCAGAAAGAGCATTTTCTAAGTTAAAGTTGATCAAAACTTATCTCCGGTCCACTATGTCACTAAAAAGATTAAATGGGTTATCTATATTATCTATTGAACAAACAATCGTAGAGGGTTTAGATTTTACATATAATATTAATGAGTTTGCTACTAAAAATGTACAAAGAGAATCTACTTTTGGCCAAATGTAATTGAATACTTTTCTTCCCGTTAACGATGTTAATGTAGTTTTTGCTTTATATTGTTTATTTGGTTTAACAGGAGGCCACAAATTTTTTTCTTTTTCTTTTGGCCACCAAAAATGCAGGGCCGGCCCTGCATCCACACTCCTTGTCTCCCATTGAATTATGTGAATAGTCCATGGCCTTTCTATAACTGGGGACTGGATATCATCGGGAAAATCAATCTTGCGTCTTCTAAGCAGCATGAATACATCATCACCGCAACTGAGTATTTTACCAAATGGGTTGAAGCTATTCCTCTTCGAAGCACCACTGGAGTCACGTTGCCGCCTTCATCAAAGAATACATAATATGTAGATTCGGTGTTCCTAAACACATTGTCACTGATAATGGAACTCATTTTTCCAACAAGCACGTGACGGAATTGCTCGAGGAATACGACATCAAACAAGTCTTCTCCACACCGTACTATCCCCAAGGAAACGGACAAGCAGAGAGCACCAACAAAACTTTGATCTGAATTCTCAGTCGAACAATTCATGATAATCCACGAACGTGGCATGAACAATTGCCTATGGCTTTATGGGCTTATCACTCTCTCGTCTATGGAGACGACGCCATACTCCCAGCATAAATCAAAATTCCTTCAGCAAGGATCGCAATAGCCAGTGGAGTACAATGGGATGAAGCCGAAGTGTCCAACTCAATAATTGTTGAACTGGACATGCTTGAGTCGAGGAGGGCTAAGGTAGAAAAATACATAGAAGCATACAAACAAAGGATATCCAGAGCTTACAACAAAATGGTAAGACCCCTAACATTCCAAGTAGGATATATGGTATTAAAGACAACAAAACAAATTCAACAAAATATGTCTGCTCCCAAGTTCTCTCCAAATGGGAAGGACCATATGTAGTCATCAAGGCTGTATCCAGCGGATATTACAAGATCCTAGCTATTGATGGAGGAGTGGAAGGAAATATAATCAACGGTAAATGGCTCAAAGCATAATACGCCTGATCCGTAGAAAACAATTACCCTTTTCATCATTTCAAGCATTTTTCAAAATGTAATTTATGTTCCTCCAAAGAGCGTGCAAAATGCTCCTTTTTTCATTAAAACATTTCATAAATGAACGAAATTTCTTCATGTCATGATCAATTATTATACCTAGAGAAAAGCCTAAACCTATTCAAAAGCAACAATCATAAATGCTCATCTAGAGCACACCGTCCAACAACAGATAATTCTTACTGGACATCATCTTCAACTTCGTTCGCAAGTTTTCGTTTCTTATCCTCAGATCTTCAATTGCTTTGTCAACCCTCACTGATTCCATAGCTAGTGCTCTCTCTTCCTCCATGATAGCAGTCGACGAGGAAATCATGTTGGCAACAATAGCATCCCTATCAATCTTGATAATCTCAATGCGATGATGAAGCCAACCTACATTGAACTTCAAGAGCTCACAATTTGAGATCATGTCATTCCATCTATAAAGCTATTTTTTCTTAACATCCCGCAAGTTCTTCTTGTTCATTTCATCAATGACAGGCAACAAGCCAGCGATCGTGGTCAAGAGAGTTGGAAGAAAACCCCTCCATACTTCCGTGGTGGCGATGTGTCCAAACTTTCTCCAGATTTTGGTGTATAACAGCGCATGACACTTGGGCACGATGAAGACGCCAACAAGTTGATTATCTGGGCAAACATTTTCCATGGGTATGTAAAAAGGAAGTCCAGCAGTCGGATACTCATGGGAAAGGTCCTCAGCATCAACATCCACAAGATTGATCGAATCGTCATCAACATGATCATCATCAATTGTTGATGCTGTTGTCTGTATTTTCTTCTTCCCGTCCTCAACAACATGAACATCAACCTGCAAATACAACATTCAGAGTTAATAGATATTTGAATAAGCGTTCATTCAAAATAAATCTTCATCAAAACTCACAGATGCTCCAGCACCCACACAGGCGGACTTGAAACGAGGAGGAATTTTGATGGTGCGTTTAGGTCTTGAGTTATGAGGGTAAGAAGAAGAACATTGATCACCCAGGTTGGATTTCTTGGCTCCCCAATTTAATGGAGATACATGAGGAGATGAACTACTGTCTGACATGTCGACGAAGGTATGGTGATTAAGATTTCCCCTGTATGATGAAACTACCTCAGAAATGGAGGAAGTATTCACATAGATGATAAACTCAAAGTCCTGAAGATATATACTGGATACGGTGGACACTTATCTTCGCCGAATAGTCAATTCAGTTGCGAGTTTCAATGAAACCCTAAGTTTCAAACAAGGTCAATACTGAAGACGCGGAGGAAAACAATAACTGGGGACTGACAATGACCACATAGCCAATAGCCACACGGCTTTATACACGTCACATGTCTCTCAACCGGCATGTTCTAGTACTTCTCACAAGACGGAAATCACCAAAGGGGATCATGATGGATTTGGCGCATGGACATTGGTCCATTTCATTTAATTCAATCGGAAAGAATCAACATTAATAAAAGGGTTTATCATTCAAAAGAAAATCCTATTTCTGAAGTGAAGTTGTTCAAATAATCAAAAAATGTCAACTACGAAGAAAGAAAACATTCAAATGTTCAAGATTGTGAGCAAGACTAATCGTCAGAGTCATCCGATTCATCATCATCATCATCCTCTGAAGAATCCTCTTCAGACTCTTTTTCGGAGTCACTGTCTGAATCAGGGAATTCTTCTTCGATATCGCCATATATTGCATCCAGTAAATATTCTTCATCATGTTCATCTTGGAGATCAGCCTTAACCTGCCGCTCAATCTCCCTGTGCGTTGAATATGGCTTACTTTTGCATTCTTTCAGCTCCCATACAAGTTCCTCTTCTTCCTCTTCAGCATCTGAATCTGAGGCTACACCATAAGGACAGGATCAGAGTCTCTCCTTGGCCTCTTGCTTTTTCCGCTGAATTCTACGCCTCTTCTCTCCATACTCAGCAAGTATCTCCTTCCTTTCTTTCCTCTTCAAGAGCTCGTCACGAGCAGCTTTTAGCTTATCGATAGGCATGCTATTTATCATCTTCTTAGCATGATCCGTATTGGCACGTGCTTTAGCCGTTGGGATTCTGGAATCCTCCTCAGAAGAGCTGGAAGAATAATCACTGCTGGAAGACACCATTATCTGCAACCAGAGACACGGAGTCATGGATATGTCAATGCCAATTTCACAATGGAATGGTAATTCTTAACTCTTACCTTTTTACGATTCCGCTAACAGTAGTGATTGTAATGCAAGAGTTAACACTTCAAGACTTGCTCGTTTCTTCGAAATCTACAAAAGATGAGCAAAACTCAGATTTTCATAAAATCATGAACACTTTTACTGTGTGAACATTAATCACCGAATTATGAAAACTAAACAATATTTCATCATAAATAATTGTTTAACTCTAAACACTATCCAAAATAAGACTTTGACTTTTCAAAAAGTATATATATTCATATATATACGTAAAACGTGAATAATTCACGTAAAAAAATAGGTTTTGATATTTTAATGTGAGAAAAAACTCACGTAAAAAAAATCGTGAACATGTCACGGTTTCACATAAAAATCGTGGATATTCCACGGTTTTATCAAAAAAAAAAAAATCTCTTTTCCTTCGTACGATCGTCTGTCTTTAAAACGAAGGTTTATTTCGATTTTGTGAAAACTCACACCTTTTAAGATAAAGTTTTGGTTTCCATGAAAGCTCATAAACAAAATTTTATCACTGGACATAGGTCTATATATAAAAAAAATCTCTCTCAGGGATTATTCCTAGTTTCTTAAACTAATGATCGAACGAACATACGTTTTCTAAAAAACAAGGGTTTTCTACAAAACTCACACTCATACGTACACATGTATATAACTTCATCATGAACAAAAAGATGAAAAACTCATGAAAACAGCAAAAAAAAAAAAATTGTCGCGTACCCGGTCGGTGCCAGACGGTCAGCGGCGTTAAAGCTCCGAAAAAAAATTTGCTCCTCCCTGATGGCATGAAGGTGGTGGTCGTGTGTAGGTGAAATAAATAAAGAAAAAGGATTAATCCTTTTTATATCAAATTTTATTTCCAAAACCTAATTCCACAAGGATTTCCTTTTTGGGCCCGGACCCGCGAATCCTAAATCGACCAAGGTTCCATCACCAAACCAGCGGTGCTACATCATTTTATGCTCGTTAGATGACGCTCTATCATGCCACTGGGATCTTCGTTCAAGTCGTGATTTGCTCGTACAATCGAAAATCCGGTAACGTCTTATCTTACGACTAAGTTCAATTACTGGTATTGTTTGGAACTGGAAAATCATCATTCAGTGCTGACTGAGGAACATAAATGTCCCTCACTAAGCAGGGGACTTAATGTAGATGGTGGATTTTCGACAAGGGCTAAAATTGTAAACCCATAATTGTATGTGCTCCTGATCCAGCAATCAGATGAGTATTGAGGCTCATGTCTCTTATAGAAAGCATGAAAGCTCATGCCACAAGAATCTCTGACCGAGAATACTGTCTCTCAGAGTATATGTGGATGTGTAGTCTCTCAGCTGAGGAAACGTCATATCTCATGAATAATAAGCAATTTCAGTAATTACTTTTATATAGAATCGAAAAATTGGACGGCTCCTAGACAGCTTGCCTGCTAGTATAGAGAAATAAGGTCTTCAGGATGTAACAATGTTTTCCCTTACTATATAAAAGAAATATGGCGCTTCAACAAGCTCATATCACTCAATTCCTGAATAATAAATGCTCCTAGACGATCGTACCAGTATAGAGCCATCAATTAATTATTCCTAAATCATTAGATTCATTAACTGAATCCCTGGTAAATATTCTACGTTTTCATAACATTTCGTTACTTCAATTCATGGTTCTTCCCTGCAGAATTCCACGGGTTAGTAATAAATTTTCAACACACAGGCATCTAAGCCGCTATCGAGTAAGCCCCGACTAAAATGTGCAAGTGTAATCAGTAATAATGCACTAACGAGCACCTGAATGCACGAACGAGCATTCCAAAATACGAAGGAACGATGAACCTATGCAAAATAGAAAGAAAATAATAAATAATAAAATATTAATCAAGGCGCAGGGGGACTGGGCCCACCGGCTGGCCGGTCGTGCCGTGGCAGTCCCACGCCCAATTTTATATTTTATCATATTTTTATTATTTTCCTTGATCTCATGAAAATTCCCTCATTCGAACAAAATTCCTTCGTTTTAAGGAAACTCCTCAGTTTCATAGTGTTTCCTTCACATCAAGGAAATAATAAATAATTTGGAAAGGTGTCGCGGGACCAAGCCTACTAGCCGTCCGGTCATGCCCTAGTTGTGGCCGGTCCCACACCTTGCATTCCTTATTATTTTATTGTTATTTCCTTCATCCCATGAAATTCCTTGATTTCATGATATTTCCTTCAAATTATGAAAATTCCTTCAAATCATGAAATAATACATAAAATTAGGGAAAGCTCACGGGACCGGACCCTAGCCGGCCGACCATGCCCAAGCCGGTCCCACACGCCCTTATTTTATTATTATTAATATTATTTGTTTCCTTCATCTCATGGAAACTCCTGCACTTCAAGGAAAACTCTTTTTTTTCAACAAACTCCTTGATTTCATAGTATTTCCCTAAAATCATGAAAAATAATATAAAATTAGGAAAAAGTGCCATGGGACGGGCTTATTGGCCGGCCGGCCATGCCTTGGCCATAGCCGGTACCACACTTCATGATTCCTTCATTTTATTATTATTATTTTCTTCATCTTATGAAGTTTCCTCAGTGTGAGCAAAAACCTTGATTTCGTCATATTTTCTCAAATGATTACTCAAATGCACACCATAAAATATCAAATTCTCAGGACTGAGACGCGAGCATTTTGGCGACACGAGCATATTACCTTGACGGACCAAGGTTGGCTCTTTGGCTTGCAAGAGGCCGGTCCCACATACTCTCATCATTTGACCTAATTTGTTCACATTAGGTTCAAACTCTTCCATACAATTTAGGAATTCATAAAACGATCGTCATACGGTCCCGTGACCAACCAGGGCCGATTTCATGACCCCTTGGTCGGTCCCTCATCTCTTCATAATTAATTAGGTTTTATCACCTAAGGCTCAGACGAGCATTATTTTAATAAATGATTAAACCAATATTTAATCATCCTTTCAGGTCTTCAAGAGACTTTGGTATTTGCTCACTCGAGCATCTTGGCTCTACATGGTCGACCCACCATCCCATGTAGCCGGTCCCTCCTTCACTTCGTGGTTGATTTTCAATAAATCATCAATTGATCAAATTAGGGTTTCGAGTCCAAGGCTCATAATTCCAGATTCAAACGCTAATAATTTTACGTTGATCCCATGATCAACATTTTATTAATTATACTCGGTTCAGTTGCCAGTATTTTAATTTAATATTTTATTTTGGTCGCGCTACCAATAATTCATCAGATGAGCAATATTTGCTCAGATGCGCAATATTTTCTCTGACTAAGGAATATTGGTTCAACTATCAATATTCAACAATCCATCGAATGAGAAATATTTGCTCACCTTAACTATCAACATTTACTTGAGAATCATACCTATGTCTCAACAGACACGTTCAATTCATGAGTCTCAGAACATTTGCAAATCACGTTTGACTCAGCAATACAAGGACTCATCGTCCCATGAAGTCAGCCACTGACTAACCAAATACACGTCTGCCTTGCAGACTCCACAATCACGAGACATCAATCGTGTTACATGGGGGGATATTAACTAGGGTTTTGGTCTGGCGGTCTACGGCACGTGTGTTCATACACACGATGAGAATGTGAGCAAGTCGTGCAATCAGTTGGAGGAGTTAGCAAAGTAGTGGATGGAAAATTAACCAAGTCTCTGCATGATGAACAACTGGTTTTAACACGATTTCCACTTCCCCACTCTTTGACTCCAGCAACTGTCACACTTCATGGGATCAAGGTGTTTTACAATTCTAGCAATATAAATAAGTTTCTGAATCATGATTGAAAACAAGACAATCTTACTTCAAACAGACAACAAGAGATTAACAACTCAACGCTTGAGCAATTACTCTTAACAGAGCAAATTCAATCATTCAGAACTTATCTTATTTCAGAATACACAACACACCTACAATCTTCGATCACCATTGATCTCACACATTTCTCAGCTTCCCTCCTACAGATCGACCTATCCTCTCTTGTGACCGAATTGACTCTCGAATGGACATTGTCTTGGTTTAGGCCGGAGTCCTACATATTGATCTCTCGAATTCAAAGCACTCCCTATTTGCAGTGCATCTGTGTGAGGTTTGACAGTTCGATCGGTTCAAGGAGTTTCCTCCGCACGGTCGTCTCCTCAATTCCGTAAAACCGCAACTCGTTTTTCCCCATCTACACCAGTAATGATATACATATAAATTCTAGGCAATGTATTTAGGTGTAGTTTTAGAGACGATTTTCGAAAATTGGACTCAATTTTCGTATATGAATGAAAAAAATATCTAACTAGTGCCGTATTGGATTTCTATGTTGGGTGATTTAGTAGTTTGGGGCTTTATATTAGTTAGGTTAAGTCGGTTTCAAGTTCGTAACTAAATACATAAAACCAGATGTGAATAAACATAATCCTTAAGGAATTCAAAAGTCACACCCTTTGAGTAATCCTTGAAGCATCGTGATTCTTCAATGAAGAGGTATTTAAACATCATTATTTTTCATTTAATATGTACTAGTGATTTTTATAAACACCCTGCACACACTTAAAAAAGAACATCAAATAGAAACCTAACTATCATTTTATTGCATTCATAAATTAAGTTTGTGTCAATTAAGAGTGTTCATTACTTTAAGTTTTGGTTCGTTGTTTCTCGAAGTTTGGAGTGCTACTACATCGCAAAGTAAATCGTTGTATCTTGGGAGACTGACATCAATAGTCTGTATGCACCAGTGTGGGGTGAATCTGTCTCGAGGTTAGAAAATATAATTCTTGCCTCGACTTTGGTTTGATGTAATTGTGTTTGCATCATTCTTATTTATTTTGTTCTCTATTACAGTATATGCATAAGACTGCCAACGATTTTACTATCTTATTAAAAAAAAATGTAAACGGTAGCTCCAGATCTATTTGACATCTTAAATATAACTTTTTAAAAGCAAATTGTATTAAGGGATAATTGGAGTTTGGTACTCGGGTTTAGACCAACACTAGGATTTGGTCTAACATTTGTCCAACGTTAGGCTTTGGTACCTGGACCAGACGTTGACCTTTTATGACTAGAAGTTAATATTTTTATAAAATAAAAATGTTTTAAAGATAATGAGTTTACAAATGTATCCTTGAGATGGGTTTATTCGCTGAAACCTTGAGATGGGTTTATTCGCTGAAATAGGTTCCTTGAGATGGGAATTGTAAAAATAACGAGTTTACAAATCAACGCCCTTCTTAGTTCTTCTTTCACAGTTCAAACATCACCAGCAACTCAATTAGGGCATACTCCATTAATTCCATTACCAGCACCATCTTCTACGATCAACATCAGCTTTAATATTCACTCCTCTACAGATTTGAAAAAACACCAACCTCAATTCCATCTCTGCTCTTCAATTGCATATAGTCGGAACCCTAAATTCTTCCTCTCTGTGCATCAATCAATACTACCAGTATCCGAATCGTTGTTCTTCATTAACGAATCTACTCAAATCCATATTCCGCTCTCAATTCACGGTCATCTCTCAATTTCAGAAGTTCATCTTCTCAAGTTCAATAGCAATAACACTGTTCTTTCCCTGTCTCAGATTCAATTTAATTTCATCTTCTCGAGCTCACATCGGAACAGCATCGAACCCATCTCTCCAAGAGTATCTTCCGACAATGGGGTTAAGAGCGATTTCCGATTAAGACAAACTTGGATGCTGAGATGAGGAAAGAAAGAAGATAGAGCTACTGATGAAGATGAATCAGAACGAGAAGAGAAAAAGTTCGGAAGTGGCTCAATTAATGAAATCTGTGTTCAATTTTAAAGATGGGATGTGTTAATTGAGAACATAGATGAAGAATGATGAGTATTCTGAGTTTTGAAGGGATGTAGACAGTGGGTGTAAGCTATAATCAGAGTTGGAGAGTTGGGTTGTATCTAAATCCATACGCCTCTCACGATCAGTCTTGATAGATGATTTTTCAGGAACGAAATTCACCTCTCACGTTCCTCTTCCCGGAGCTTCAATGAAATCCGACGAACCGGTCCTCTTTAGATTCTCTTCATAAGATGAGTAGAGAAACCAGCAATCTTGTTACAAAGAAGCTTTGAATGAATGATTGCTACTTCTTCTAAGATCTTCTTGTTAGTGTGAAAATCTAAAGTCATCCTTGAATAGTACCTCTCGATAACCTGACGAGAGGATTTCTTCACGGTTTTGGTACGAACACGCCCCATGTTCGCTCTTTTCTGCTACTCGACACCCTTGAGAAAGTGATGGAGGTCTTCTGCAACGAGAGAATGAAGAAAGGAAGGAGGCGCATGGGAAGAGAAACAGTTTGTTACAGGGAATGATGGAAGATCAGTTTTGCACCATGGATTGAGAAGTTAGAAGAAGTGGAGATTTTTGTAAATATTAAGAAAACTAAAGGGTATTATAGTGAACTCTTTAATAATTAAATTTTATATTAATTTTCAAATAATTACTAAACAGAAATTAGAACTTAACCAAGTCAACACTGGTCAACGTCTGGTCCAGGTACCAAAGCCTAACATTGGACAAATATTAGACCAAAGCCTAATGTCGGTCTAAACCTGAGTACCAAACTCCAATTAGTACGATATTACACGAGGGTATGTCGTACTTTTTATGTCCTCTGTACAAATTGTGTTGGAAAATTCTTGTCCTCTGTACTGTTGGAAAAAGTAGTATGACATTTCTTGTTAGCTTTCGTCCGTCTCGTGGTTATCAAGTGCATCAGTTACTTGGTTGGCTTCTTTATAGATATGTTATGGGATATATGTCGTATCATGCTTTGAATTTCACTAGTTATATCTTGTAGATATTATGGTGTTCTACTCCGATTTTTAATGGACTGAACTAGGTTTTGTGAGCTAATTCAATGCATATTTTTAGCCAATGCCTAGTTTTCGGTGTTCGAATTTCCATGAGCATGCATACTTTCCGCTACTAATTTTGTTTCTATCCTGAGGGATTGTGCCAGTGGTAGTGTCATACCGGCTGAGGAAGTCGTACGAATAAAACCGCCACCAGCATCACACGAGTGTCTTCTGGAAACACCTTTCATTTACATAAAATTCTAGGTGGACCATGTAAGGAAAAAAATATTGGTAGACCATGTAAGGAAACACCTACCATTTACATAAAAATCTTTTTTGTTTGTTTGTTTAATAACTCTCGTGTGTAACCCACCGTTCTTAAGGGGTTCACCATAACTGTCTGTTGGGGTTTATAGTTTTGAGGACGTTCAAAACCACGAACGATTATAATTTCAAGCTTGGTAATGGGCCGGCATGAAATGGTAGAGGGACGGCAATCTAATAAGACAAAAAAAGTCATTACAAGGAAATTCAAGTGCCCCTTGTCAATGAAAATCTGGAAATGACTAATTAGCCCTTATTGTTAATAATCAAGATTAGTAATGATAATCAAGATTAGTGTTGATAATTAATTTTCACTTATTATATTTTTAGAGTTATAAAAAAAAATTAGAGGAGAAGAAAAAGAAAACTTATGTGATATTTGTGAAACCCTAGATTTTGATTCATTCAACCAAAATGAGTGATTCTAGTGACCCGATATACTTCTAAATTAGTTCAAATTAGCTTTTTCTCTCTCAAAATTATCTAAATTACATAACAAAATCAAAACTTTTGAATTTTCAGAAGAACTTACGATTGCAATTTTGCTTGTTACCAACCGTAACCCTTAGTTACGGTTCGTAAGTTATCGAATACCAACCGTAACCGGTTAAATTTGGGGAAGATCCAATCGTAAAACCAGTTACGGTTGGTAACTAAATGCTCGATACCACCCGTAACTCAGTTACGGTTGGTAATTAAATGCTCAAAACCAACCGTAACTGAAGAAAATTCTCAGATATAAGAACATACGATTGGTAATTGAACTATTACCAACCGTATGTTCTTCAAATCTCCAGTTACGGTTCGTAATTGAGTTATTACCAACCGTAACTCACATAAACCCAGAAATTTCAATTTCAATTTTCATATAAAACCCTAATTTTTGATACAAAATTAACTTAAATCCAACACGATAAACTAAACCCTAACCGGGTTTTTCCAAACATTTTTCAAATCGCCGATTAATCGAAGACGATGAAATTTTCGGTTTTAATGGAGGTTAGGGTTGATGGAGGAGAAGAGAAGATGAAGAAGAAGATGAAAAAAAAAACTGATTTGATTTTTTCTGATTCATTAGGTTTAAAAAAATTGATTTGATTTTGGTTAATTTAAGGTGAAAAGGGTAATCTAGTCAATCTACACCCCCTATAGGACACCCCCTAACCAATAAGAGGGACATTGCTATCACACTTGCCGCCCCTCTACTATTTCATACCGCCCCTTTACCAAGCTTGTATAATTTACTGAATCTTTTTCTAGAATGTTATTGTCGGTCATACCACATTTGATTCAGCTAGTTGTTCGGTCCAATTAATTACTTCCATAACATATATTTTTTACTTTCATATCGTTTTGGATATACTAGTTTGAGAGGTGTTAGTCGGAATTGTCAACTATTTGATCCTGCTGACTAAAAAATTATTAAAATTTATATTCTTTGCGGAAGTTTAATGACACACTGTAGTAGGGTGAAAACTGATTCTGCTGAAAATGGTGAATTGGGTGTGTCGATGAGAAACAAGCCTAAACCCTAAACAAATGTATTACACATGAGTACTTTCAATTCGAGAGATTAATCTGTACAATTCTGTCCTAAACCAAGAAATAGTCATTCCAGTCTTGCTTCACTCACAAAATGAAGGAAAAGGGTTGATCTTAGGGAGGGAAGCAGAGAAGATGTTGAGATCATAATGATAAACTCTGTAAGGTGTAGTTGTTTATGACTTGTAACAGAATGTAGAACCTGCTCGCAAATGTAAGTTGTAAGTTCTAGGTGTTTTCTGAGTACTTGCTTTAAGGAATCTTGTTATTCAACCGATCAAAAAATCTATTTTATAGTAGGTCATAATAAACACCTTGATCTCGTAGGAAGTAGAAGTAGTTGAGTGATGGAGAAGTGGATATCGTGTAAAAATGGTAAGAACCATGTCCCTATTGTCAAGGGAAGACTTGTCGGTTTTACATCTACTGTCATCAACTATCCTCCTTTCCTGACACTTTCTCATAATGGGCGTGTTGCACGACGCACGTTGTACACCGCCAGACCAATACCCTGATGACCTTCCCCCAGTTTGTGATATGTTTGATGTCTCGAGTATTTTTGTAGAAAATATGGAAAAAGTTACATGAAGAATGTAACAAGTCCTACATGGCAGTTGATGGGTGGGTCTTTCTTGCAAGACCTAATTAACTTGACCAATCACATGCAAGCTAGGGCGGAAGGTGATCTTGAGTGACTAATCAAGTCGTGTGAATGAGACTTGTCGTGAGTCAACGCTCAAAAAATAACATCTGGTGATTTTAAGTTAGATAAATATTTGAATAATTAAATTATTTATGAAATCGATATTCATAAAATATGGTCTGTAATGGATGCATGTAAAGCATCACTTTTAAGCAAGCAGCTCAAAATATTCGATGCTTATAAAGCATCGCTGTATAGAGAATTAGTCGCGTATTTCACGGTCTTAAATTAAAAGGGACGTCACGGGATGTCTTTGAGCAGCTGCTAGGAGCTTTTCGAGTAGGTTGTGGATATCGGTCCTTATAGGAGAAGGGTGACCGATAGCCATCATGGCATTTCATAGGTCGACCCAAATTAGATGTAAGCCGATTAAAACATCTATCCAGATGGTTAAGATTGTTTGCGGCAGTTGTTAATTATCGTTTAATCTATTTAAGACTATTACGAGCAGCGTGACTAGCCCATTTTGGCAAATGGTGTGGAGCGGAGTAGGTAGGCCAAGAGTAATGTGATTGGTCAAGGATATAGATGGGTCGCCGGTCATCATAACAGCACCTTATTGGTCGCCCAGAATTGAATCTAAGCTGGTCAATTTGGCCAGCTAAGTCGTACGGCTAAGATCGTTTAAGATTGCCACAGACTGACTGTTGTTGACCTAATTAAGACCTTTTAAAATCCACTCGACTAGCCTACTTTGGCTAGCCATTTCTGGGTCATATTCGGAGAGGGACAATCTCGTTAAATTGACTGGCCAAGTTGTGTAGTCTCGATTAATTTGCGGCCGACTTGGATGACCAAGATCTATTTTCTTTAGAAATAGAACACGTTGACCAGCCTACTTCCATCTTTAATTTAAAGTGTAGCTTACAACTCTAGAGCGATTTGATTGGCCGATGGGAAAGAGAAGCCGACGGACAACAAATTGGAGCTAGGACGGTCGATGATAGAAGGCACCAGCTAGGGAAAACCGACCGGCCAAGTGGCGCGTCGCTACCGCTCAAATTAGTCTCGGTTTCCTTTTTTTACTACTTTCCAACTTTTGGTAGGACTTTACTCCTACTAACTCCACGATGGGTCGGTTTCCTAGATTGCCTAGGCTTAGTCTCTTCCAATAGGGATCGAGATATCATGCAGGTTATGTTTTAGGACAAAAACCTAAGTTTTGTAAATCGATAAAATTAGGTCAAAAAATTGAATTTTGTGAATTGAGACAAAATAAATCAATTTTGGTGAATTTTTCACGTTGATACAAATCACTAATTTTTATCTTAGAGAGCAACGCAGCTTTGGTGTCACTGGCGCAACTTGCGCGATTCTGATTGAGTATCTTCATGCGCATCTTAATTCTGACACTTCGTGAAAAACGGGGGTACAACAACCACACCCAATATTTCGCTTAGCAATCTATATGGACAAACTCCAATATACTTTCTAGAGAATCAACTAGACAGTCAGACTCAATCTAGACAAAAAGTATATCAAAGAGTTTATATCTCAAACTCTCGATTTGATATATACTCAAGCAAATAAAAATCTGCGAGTCTTTATCAAACACTAGAGAGATAACTTGGATGGTACCAAAGACCAATATCCAAGTCTCAATCAATTTAAATAACCAACCAAAAGGTCGGATATTCTAATTGATTGAACAACGCACAACCTGTGATATTTCAATCATATAACCAAATATAATGCAGAAATAGAAATAACACAGACACCTTGTTTTGTTAACGAGGAAACCGCAAATGAAGAAAAACCCCTGGACCTAGTCCGCATTGAACACACATCGTATTAAGCCGCTCGGATACTAGCCTACTCCAAATTAACTTCGGTCTGGACTGTAGTTGAACCCCAACCAATCTCACACTGATCCAAGGTACAGTTATGTGATGCGTGTCGTAATCACAATAAATTAATTAATATTTTTCCACCTAATTAACAAGAAATATAGTGGTAGTTAAGTTCGTTCCCACGAGGAGCAAGAGATTCTAGTTGTAAAAATTGTCACAAAAGGGGGGATGTATAAAGCAAAAGAAAATAAACAAAGCAATTAAAAGATAAAGTTGAAATCAATAAGAGAGACAAGATCAAGGAATCATTCTTCGTTGCAAAACAATGAATCAAGTTATGTTTTTCATCCACATGTTATTAGTCACAGATTATCACCAACCGTAGGATAGCAGGTTCGCTTAGCTAGCCCCAAAAATCCCTTATTTCACCGAGTAACAAGTCCGCTTAGTTATCGTATTTTATTCAAAAGAACCACCTTGAGGTTCGCTTACAAGATGTAATTCCCGAATGCATTAAGATCTATGAATTTAGGTTTAGTACTAGTAGTTAAACTCGGTTCGCTTGGTCCAATTTCTAGCGTTGTTTTTACACACAATCGCTCCACGAAATCCCTCCGCAAGGTCTCGTGTTTGCTACTTATGTAAAGAGTCAAGAAACGATTACTTATCCCCTAACTTTCACTAGCTTTAGATCAAATTAACAAACCAATTCAGTGTGCACTCTAAACAATCTATCAATCAATCATGAATGAATAAACATTCCTATTAGTAAAAACAAACGATAATCATGTGAAAAACTTCAAGATAGAATTGAAACAAAACTCAAATCATATATTAAGAACTACGAATTCATCCTCAATCAGTAAGAAAATTATCTACTCATGTTTTTGAAATTCACACAAATAATAATTAAAAGGAGAATTTTAAAGTTCACACAAATAATTAAAAAAAGTATTTTGAAAAGCAAGCAAAAACACAAGTGTTGTGTGTGTAGAGAGATGTGTAAAAAAGATATGTAAAAGTGTGTAGAGAACTTCTCTACTTATAGGCTTCAATATTCTCCAAATCTTCCAAGGAATAGAATCATCATTCCATAATAATTCAATTTCCAAATTCAAGTCTTTCTCATCTTCCATCTTCTCTTTCCAAATTTGAGCCAAATTCTCCATCCAATTCCAAGTCCAAGTCTTCACACCCATGAGAAGAATCCAACACAAAAATCTGTAATTTTGGTCACCGGAAAACTGGTATTATGGCCGGAAATTGGCCGGAATCCGGCTGGAAAAGTCACTGCCGGTCACTGGAATCTTCTTCTCTGTCGAGGGAATATTCCGTCATGGCACCGTTAGAGATAACGGTCAAACGGGTCAAACGTTAGTCATCTGGTTCAAAGGGAGAAGAGTGACTCACCCACCGAGTCAGCATCTTACTTGGCTGATTGGTCTAACTCACGAGTTGGATCTGGAATCACCGAGTCAACTCACCGAGACAGAAATCCGGCCGAGTTTCGGCTCTTTATAGGACTTCCAGGCCACATTCAGGCCGTTCTTTTCTTCACTTGTTAAGAATCCTAACATACATCTATTCCAGCAACTCATTCATCAATTTCATACACAACCCATTGTAGCAGCAGCTCAACTCATCTTTTGTTCTTCAATCTCAAGCCCATGGATTCTCTGATTCTTCCATTCTATACTCTGGCAACGGCAACAGCTTCATCATTCTTTCAGAGACCACCAACAGAACCAAAACACCCTATATCTCGCTGTAACCCTTGAATTAGGTTCTTGAGCCAAACCCATCTCTCAATTCTCAATCTAAACCTCAAACTGCCATCAATTCCATCAAAATCTTCAATGTCAACATCCACAAACCCTCATATCCATTACCCAATTAAATTTCAACCACATGAACTGGTTCTCAACCACAGACCCATTTGCTTCCAATCACAGCAGCATCTCCTTGTTTTCGACCACCAACAGCTGCACATTGCAGCATCAAAAATGATCAAATCTCGCCTAACTCAACAGCGGCAGCAACTCCTTCTCTGCTTGCAATTAACAGAGGCTCAGCTCACCAGCAGATTCACCTTCTCAATTCATTCAACAGCATCACTTCTTCTCTACTTTCTCATCTTCGATTCTTCTTCAACTTACATCAAAATCTTAAATCAACCACAAACCCATCACCGTTCTTGAACCAAAACCAAATCTGAGAGCAACCATCATCATCATCACCTTGCAGATATCGAATCACCATCAAACCCTAAACTCAAATTCGCTGCTGCCTTTTCCAGATTCAACCCTAAAAACGCCATCAACTTCTCTGCTTCTTCAATTCATCTTTACTGCCATTAGACTCAAACCCAATCTATCTTTTATCACCCTGAGTTCAATCTAAACAACAACCGTGACTCAAACTCCTCAATCGCTGCTCCATCTCACTCGATTCAGCATCACTAATTTCTTCTTGATTCAGTTCTCCTCTCACCGAGCTTCATCAGCACCATTAATGGCAACAGCCAATTTCTTCTCTAGATCCCGATTCCTCCATGGTTGCGCCACCTCCCTTTTCTCTTTGTTCTTTACTTCTTTCATTTCAGGTGCAAATAATTGAGAAGAATGAAAAGCTCGAGATAGTTAGGGTTATTTGGGTGGATAGTTACACCCCAGGGATAGGGACCACCCCACTTGTTAGATAAGGGCCATCCTACTTGGAAACCCCTTAACCTCTGCGGGCCTGGCTTTAGTACTCCTCCAAAAGAGAGTTGCCCCTTAACTTTGACCTGCTCCAGATAGTGTTCGCCCATGAATGACTATTTTGCCCATTTACTCAAATTGAGTGATTTCTTCTTCTTTTCGTTCATGCGACTCCATAGTAGCTATAAAAACTCAAAACAAGCGTAAAATACATAATTTACAAGAAAAATAGCAAAGAAAGCATAAACAATAGATAGTAAATAGGATGTATTCTACACCCTATCATTATGCTCCTACGTCTCTGATCCCAGCAGGATGCTACATGCTTGATTCCCTTAGCTGATCTCACCCACAACTAAGAGTTGCTACGACCCAAAGTCAAAGACTTTAATAAACAAATCTGTATCACACAGAAAAGTCTACGGTAATAGATGAATCCGTCTCCCACGAATATACCTACGAGTTTTGTTCCGTCTTTTGATAAACCAAGGCGAACAGGAACCAACGATAACCCGGACTTATATTCACAAAGAACAGCCTAGTATTATCGATCACCTCACAATAATCTTAATCGACGCAGCGAAAAAGGTATTGCGGAATCACAAATGATGAGACGAAGATGTTTGTGACTTCTTTTTATCTTGCCTATCGGAGATAGAAATCTCAAGCCAATTATTACAATTGTACTCGTACGATAGAAACAGCAAGATCAGATCACACAACTACGAGAAAGTAGTATCGGTCTGGCTTCACAACCTCAATGAAGTCTTTAAGTCGTTAACCTGGTTTAGAGAAGAAAACCCAAGGTTAAATGAGAATCGACTCTAGCTTATACAATTAGTATCACACGTAAGGTGTGGGGATTAGGTTTCCCAGTTACTAGAGTTCTCCCTTATATAGTCTTTCAAATCAGGGTTTGCAATCAACGTTAGCTTGGTAAGAAAGGATTCAATATTCACCATTAGATGAAAACCTGATTAGATTCAAGCTAATATTTCTCAACCGTTAGATCAAAAACTTAGCTTGTTATACACACATGAAATGCACATTTCTAGGCTTGTGTAATCGTACCTAAACATGTACATTTGTTGGTTCAATAATAGTTAACCAAAGGTTAGCCATATGAGCAATTTCATATCAATCATATTCTTCTTCACCGTAACTAGTCCAAATGACTCAAATGAAGTAGTTAGAGAGTTGTTCAATTGCTTAGATCTTTATGTAACTACATAAGACACAATCGAAGCAAAAACGATTTGATTCACTCGAATCGGTTCATGAACTTTATAGCCACGGTTTGCAAAAGCATTCCTTAGTTTATTTAAACATGAGTTCAAGAACAATCGTTTTTAGATATAACCAACTCAAGTTCGCGGACTGGGTTCGCGGACTTAAGTTCACGGAAGGAGTTCACAAACTCCAGCAGAAATTCTCGGGTCGAGAACTTCCACCAGTTCTCGGACTTGGCTCACGCCACCATTCTGGTTCTCTTGATCAACAAAGTTTGCAAACTTTAGTTCAAGGAATAAGGACTTATACATATATGTGTTTCCACAACAATGCTTATATCCTACCATGGTTATGTAATCTAAACTCTCATTTCAATCATTGAAACATTCTCAGAGGATGTTATATAGTTGTTATTCACAAACCATTTTTCGTCAGAGCAAATTTCAAAGTGATTGAAACATAACATGACTTTCGTCACTAGGTAAAGATGAATTCGGCTAAAGCGAAAGCTTACCAACACATATTTCGAGAAATAGATAATCGAGATAAACTCGGATCGAAATACCAAATGTGTATAATCTTAGTCTATATAGCAAAACGACTTTTGTCTCAAGATAGGAGATAAATAAACTTTTGAGTGATAGATAAGTTCAAGTCTCCACATACCTTTTAGTCGATGAAGTTCCACCGGTTCCTTGACTAGTCCTTCATCTTGTATGATGATTGCCATGGAGTTCTTGAGCTCAACTACACTTTCTATCATAGTTCGATACCTTAGCTATAGTAGACTAGAAATCAAGACTTATAGTTTTGATCACTAACATTGACAAACATGATTGAGATAGCAACGCATGCGAGTTCGACCTAGCAATGCTCTAACAATCTCCCCCTTTGTCAATTTTAGTGACAAAACTATCAATACATATGGAATACAAAAAATAAATTAATTAACTTTTATAGCTCCTATTCCACATGTCTAATCTTCAACATTACTGGAAATCTTCGTCACTTCCAAGTACTCCAATGATCCCAAAGGTTGTAAGTTTAGCATCATCATTGTTGAAAATCCATAGCTATAACAACAAGAAAACAAGAGTTCTCAATCATTGTTATACAAAGGTCATAGTATCATTACACAAATCAAAGTTCAATTGTATCACAACTTCAACAACAATACTATGGTGATATGTATCACTCCCCCTTAGTCAATACTCCATCTCACATGGAAACCACTCCCCCTTACATAATGATCCGAAAACCATATGTATTTGTAATGTGAACTACATATTAATTCTCCCCCTTTTTGTCAATAAAATTGCCAAAGGCAAAAGAACGAGATCATAATGAAATTTCCGAAAGAGAAATTTCATGACCAAAAGAAAGAAAACACATATCATCTTATTTAGATGCAATCATAAAGCCGAAGCTAAATGCATTCATCAAAGAGTTTAAAGATACAAGATAACCCCTCAAATATTCCACAGCCGCACTCCCCACAAAGATTTGGAAATTAAGCACAAGTTCAATTAAGAACTCTCCCCCATAATATGTCATTCCCGAAAGAACAACAAGAGCGGCCTTAATTTCAAGAGAAAAGAAGGATTTCTTTGGACATAACAAATCACATACAAGTATGAATTTGAATCCAAAATACTCAATTAAATTAACCACAAGAGAACCCATGATTAATTTAATCGGATATTTTTAACATAAGTGAACTTATGGAGACTCAAAAATACTCAATTAGATTAATCACAAGAGAACCCATAATTAATCTACTCGAAATAAACAACCAAACTAATCACAAAAGTAATCAATTTAATTGGCCATACTCGACATAAGAGAATATATGGAGCAATGACTAAGTTAATCATAAGAAAACAATCAACCCAGTCAACAGTGCTCAAACATAAGAAAACTTATGGAGCCATAACTAAATAACCAAACAAGATGATTAATTTAGTTGATTATGCTCGACATAAAGTACCTTACGGAACAACAACAAAGCTAATCATAAAAATAATCAACTTGGTCGTTTAGTGCTCAACATAAGACACATTACGGAGCCTCACAAAGAATACATAAAATACGGATCAGGGAAGATCAATTACTGCGGAATACACAAGGATTCATTCTATTTTCCATCACTATTTGCATAACGACATACAATAGACATAATCCTTGTAAACAAAAATTTTTAACCTATCTTCCATCAATAATTCACAGTATAGGCTTAACTTTTGTATTTGTCAAAATTCCATTCATTCTTTTATCAATACATGCATATCGACATACGAAAGACTTTACTTTTGACAAGATATGGGACAATAACAGTTCACGGACGCAAACACACATATCCCATAACAATTTGCAATATATAAAACCATAAAGATTATACTGCAAAAATCATCTTCCAAACAATTTTAGAATTTAAACAAATAAACCTAAAAACATGAAAATGAAAACGTTGGACATAGCTATGTGTAATCACAATAATGTTTATTCCAAACTCTAGTTATTCTTCTAAACAAAAACAAGAAAAATAGAAGATTTACTAGGAAAACTCCTATAAAGCATTTTACTTACTTTCAGTACTCTTCTCATACTCTCTGTATTCATCAAGCTCTTCTTCAATTAAATCAATCCTCGATTCGAGATGATCCATCTTTTCTTCGAGTTTCTTGGAAGAAGCTTCAAGTTTACTTTTTAGGGCACGAACTTGTTCCAAGACGAGATTCATGTTAAAGAGAGCTTATCAAACTGAGAAACAGAGATGTTCCCTTCCATAGAGGAACCGTGAATATCAGGGCTCATCATATTATCAGAAGAATCGAAACGTATCCTCTTAGAAGGAAATAGAATAGTCCAAACATCACCTTCGTTACTAGAAAGACTTGAAGAAGACATGATAGAGAATATAGAAGAAATATTTATGCTTAAGGAGAAAAACTTCATTTTAACAACAACTAAGGATAGGATATAAATATCCAAAATGACCTTTGACCAAAACCCTAAAAAAAATATCCTCAGAAAAAGTCTTAAAAACGTTTGAAAGCAAGACTAGGCTAAATAACAGAAAAACTTTTATCACAATCCTCTTGAAGATTATTATTTTTGTCTAAGAGGGATAAACAAAAATCATCAATACGTATTACAAACTGTAGTTGTTCCAATCCACTTCAGAATTGGTTAGCTTCTTTTGAGGAGATGAAGTGTGTGATATACCTTGTTTCTGTTTTGCTTTTAAGAAATAAAAGTTATCTTCATTATTCTTACTTTCTTTTAGCACATATTTGAATACCTTGATTGTTGATTTTTGTAAACTATGCATTCTATTGGAAATCTCTTTTACAAAGGATGAGAATTTTGTATGAGATTTCTTTTTCTTCTTCTGCGAACAACGTTTGATAGAGAAGAACTTTTCCTTTTTCAAAGTGCCACAGGTTTTAAGATGATCCTGATGAGCATGTGAGGAAATCACATGAATAGATAAATTCTTGTGATTTTCTACATGATCCTTGTTGTCAAGGTGACTTAAGGACGATTTACAAGCAGAAGGAATTTGTTGACAATTCATAGTTGAAGAAGTTAGATGTGTTTTGTAAGAATCACGATTGATCAACTCCAAATTTAAATTAGACAGTTGGTATTCCAGGTTTTCAATCCTTCTAATTAACACTTCCTTTTCAAGCTGAAGAATTTCTGAGGAAGTAGGATTATTTATCATGGAATAATCAGGATTGTTAGGAGGACAAACGTGATTATCAGCAAAAATATTAAGAGAACCATCATAGACATCATCCTCAGGACAGTAGTCAAGAGTATCCATCCATGATTTAGTTATCTCACTCGTCTCCGTATCAGGACATTTAAAAGCACGGTGAATACTTCTATAGCACTTGAAGTTGGAGTTGTTAACATAGTTTTTCTGAACTTTTTTATTAATTGACTGAGCATTCTTTTGAGACTTTCTTTTCCTCTGTCTAAGATATTTCTTAAGTTGTTGTACAAACAGTGCCAAGGTTGAATTAAAGCAATTCTCATTTCTATTGTCAGTCAATTTAGAATGTCGAGACTTACGATTAGATGCAGCAACAAGATTGTTAGCAAGATGATGTTTCTCTCTTTGTTCAAGTTCAAGATCGAAGATTTTCAACTTTCCAGTAAGAGAATTTCTGGATAGATTATCAAGGTTATTTCCCTCAATAATGGAATGCTTCTTAGAGTCGTATCTAGATGGAAGCGATCTGAGAATTTTCATCACAATGTCCTTTTCAGGAATAGTCTTACCCAATGCAAATGATGCATTAACAATTTAAGACACTCTGTGATTAAACTCATCAAATGTATCTTTATCTGCTATACGAAGGTTTTTCCAATCGGAATTAAGGTTTTGAAGCCTAGCTTCCTTTTCACTGGAGTTTCCTTCGTATACGGTTTCTAAGATATCCCAAGCTTATTTAGACTTAGTGCAATTTGACACATGGTGCTGAAGATTTGGAGTAATGGCATGTATGATGGCATTCAAACCGTCAGAATTTTGCTTTGCAGCAAGTATCTCGGCAGGACTGTATTCACCAATATTTTTGGGAACATTTACATTACCTACTGCCACAACGGGAGCATCATAGCCATTAACAACATATACCCATGATTGAAAATCACGTGCTTGAATAAAAACTCGCATAACAATTTTCCACCATAAGTTATTAGAGCCATCGAAGACTGGTGGTACGTTAATTAAGATAGCACCTCTGTCCATAGAGTCAGATCGCTACAAACACAGACTTGTAAGGTCTTGAACGTGTTTGCCTGCTCTGATACCAACTGAAAAAACGGGGGTACAACAACCACACCCAATATTTCGCTTAGCAATCTGTATGGACAAACTCCAATATACTTTCTAGAGAATCAACTAGACAGTCAGACTCAATCTAGACAAAAAGTATATCAGAGAGTTTATATCTCAATCTTTCGATTTGATATATACTCAAGCAAATAGAAATCTGCGAGTCTTTATCAAATACTAGAGAGATAACTTGGATGGTACCAAAGACCAATATCCAAGTCTCAATCAATTTAAATCAACAACCAAAAGGTCGGATATTCTAATTGATTGAACAACGCACAACCTGTGATATTTCAATTATATAAACAAATATAATACGGAAACAGAAATAACACAGAAACTAGAATTTTGTTAACGAGGAAACCGCAAATACAGAAATACCCTGGGACCTAGTCCAGATTGAACACACACTGTATTAAGCCGCTACAGACACTAGCCTACTCCAAATTAACTTCGATCTGGACTGTAGTTGAACCCCAACCAATCTCACACTGATCCAAGGTACAGTTATGCTCCTACGTCTTTGATCCCAGCAGGGTGCTACGTACTTGATTCTCTTAGCTGATCTCACCCACAACTAAGAGTTGCTACGACCCAAAGTCGAAGACTTTAATAAACAAATATGTATCACACAGAAAAGTCTATGGTAATAGATAAATCCGTCTCCCACGAATATACCTCCGAGTTTTGTTCTGTCTTTTGATAAATCAAGGCGAACAAGAACCAATCGATAATCCGGACTTATATTCCCGAAGAACAGCCTAGTATTATCGATCACCTCATAATAATCTTAATCGACGCAGCGAAAAAGGTGTCGCGGAATCACAAACGATGAGACGAAGATGTTTGTGACTTCTTTTTATCTTGCCTATCGGAGATAGAAATCTCAAGCCAATTATTACGATTGTACTCGTACGATAGAAACAACAAGATCAGATCACACAACTACGAGAAAGTAGTATCAGTCTGGCTTCACAATCCCAATGAAGTCTTTAAGTCGTTAACCTGGTTTAGAGAAGAAAATCCAAGGTTAAAGAAGAATCGACTCTAGCTTATACAACTAGTATCACACGTAAGGTGTGGGGATTAGGTTTCCCAGTTACTAGAGTTCTCCCTTATATAGTCTTTCAAATCAGGGTTTGCAATCAATGTTAGCTTGGTAACAAAGCATTCAATATTCACCGTTAGATGAAAACCTGATTAGATTCAAGCTAATATTTCTCAACCGTTAGATCGAAAACTTAGCTTGTTATACACACATGAAATGCACGTTTCTAGGCTTATGTAACCGTACCCAAACATGTACAATTGTTGGTTCAACAATAGTTAACCAAAGGTTAGCCATATGAGCAATTTCATATCAACCATATTCTTCTTCACCATAACTAGTCCAAATGACTCAAATGAACTAGTTAGAGGGTTGTTCGATTGCTTAGATCTTTATGTAACTACACAAGACACAATCGAAGCAAAAACGATTTGATTCACTCGAATCGGTTCATGAACTTTATAGCCACGGTTTGCAAAAGCATTCCTTAGTTTATTTAAACATGAGTTCAAGAACAATCGTTTTTAGATATAACCAACTCAAGGTCGCGGACTGGGTTCGCGGACTTGGGTTCGCGGACTTAAGTTCACGGAAGGAGTTCACAAACTCCAGCAGAAATTCTCGGGTCGAGAACTTCCGCCCGTTCACGGACTGTGTTCGCGGACTTGGCTCACGCCACCATTCCGGTTCTCTTGATCAACAAAGTTCGCAAACTTTGGTTCAAGGAATAATGACTTATACATATATGTGTTTCCACAACAATGCTTATATCCTACCATGGTTATGTAATCTAAACTCTCATTTCAATCATTGAAACATTCTCAGAGGACGTTATATAGTTGTTATTCACAAATCATTTTTCTTCAGAGCAATTTTCAAAGTGATTGAAACATAACATGACTTTCGTCACTAGGTAAAGTTGAATTCGGCTTAAAGCGAAAGCTTACCAACACATATTTCGAGAAATAGATAGGCGAGATAAACTCATTTCGAAATACCAAATGTGTATAATCTTAGTCTATATAGCAAAACGACTTTTGTCTCAAGATAGGAGATAAATAGACTTTTGAGTGATTGATAAGTTCAAGTCTCCACATACCTTTTAGTCGATGAAGTTCCACCGGTTCCTTGAGTAGTCCGTCGTCTTGTATGATGATTGCCATGGATTTCTTGAGATCAACTACACTTTCTATCCTAATCCGAGACCTTAGCTATAGTAGACTAGAAATCAAAACTTATAGTTTTGATCACTAACATTGACAAACATGCTTGAGATAGCAACGCATGCGAGTTCGACCGAGCAATGCTCTAACACTTCGGAAAATTCAGGATACTCAGCTGAGAGTGAAAATTAATTGTCATATCATGTCAGTATTAAGACTTCAACTGGGAACATATCATAAGATATAGATACTCAGCAGGCCCTGTATTAGTCAATAATGCGAGTATGAGCTCAACAGAATTTACAGAATACTGGGATTTTTGCAACCAACATTATTCTAATTAACTTTTGTATATAATTATATTGAATCACTCAATACATATGTAATCAAAGAGGCGTGGGTGCTCATCAGCTTTAAATGGCTCTATTTCTTTGCAGAAAAAAAAAGCACATAAATTTAGGGTTTCACGGTTTTAGCCCTGAACTAAAAACCGGCATCAACATTTAGTCCCATGTTTAGCACGCAACTGCGACATTGTTGTGAGGTAATCACTAGATGGTGACAGACAAAAATAAGATCAATAAAAAACGGCAGACAGATGTTACCAGGGAAATGGCGGTTAACTTGATTTCGAAGTATTGAGTCGAGTCGCCAGAAGAAGCTAGCAATTATCATTTTCTTTTCTGACATGTTGTCGTTGACTGAACCGTGAGATGTAACAACGAGCATGGCCGGTCAGGTCTCAAACTAGGTTGGGTGTTTCCAAGCCCATGCACGCGAGTACTGAAAGGAAGTCCCTCTATTCGGCTGACTAAGAGTTATCTTTCATCTAAATACCTAAACGGTCTTATTTTAGCTTTGTCTAGGGTTGCAATCAGGAAAAAAACTCAGTCGACGTTGAACCCCCATTCATCGAATAAGTCTCGTTGAGATTGTTCAACATTCACACCACTTTCCCCTAGGGTTTCCGTGGCGCATATATATGCAAATAGGGTTACATCGAACTGTTATCTTTTCTTCTTGGTTCGTAGCAGAAATCCTCCTCCTAGACCCATATTCTTTTATCATGTCAGAGAAGAGTAGATCTTCTTCGACTCAGTCAAACTATTCAACCAAGCTTAGGTCTTGATTTTGAAGTAATAGTTTTCTTCTTTTTTTTTCTTTTAACATTAACATCGTTCTTTCAGAGTGGACGAAATTTTGAGTCTCGCGATAGCTCCCCTGTCAGGATCATCCGAGTTAAGAAGATCATACCAGTATACTTTGGAGATCATTTCTAATCCACTAAGTTGGAACAAAACCATTTTGGATGATATGTCTATGTTTGTTATTTACTACAACAAGAACAACACTAAATATGGTAATCTACCAAACACAATTTAGTTTATTTTAAAATCCAATTTATTGTTTAGATCTTAGTTTACGAAATGTTTAGCTGCCTTTGTTCTCACAACGCAGTAAAGCACGGTATAAAAGTGCTTTTATAAAAGTTGCAGCAATACCGAACTAAGTCTTAAAGACTTCCAAAGCCCAAACTTTGGCCTTTGGTAAAAAAAAACAAACAATCAAATATAAAATATGTTTTATATTTCATTTCTATGTTAGACCTGTACTTGTTGTGGAGCCAACTATATTTTCTTCAATGGTTATGAAAAGTCCACAAGTTTTTGTGCATTCAAATATGCATGACCAACTAGTAGTTGGTTGAATTTTTGTGCTCATATACAAAATATTAACTATTTGATTTCTCATAAATGAAAAACAAAATAAAAAAAATATTTGATTTGGAAATTCACATTATTTTCCTTAAATAAGTATTGCATGGAAGTCACAGATCATATTCATGATAACTGTATATGTATGCATTGATAAAAGAAAACTATAAAACAATGAGAGCAAGGTTTTGGTGGAACGAAGTTTACGCTAATTGGGAAATTGTACAAGTTTTAAAGTTCGAGGAAATAATATTTAATATTTGAGATATTGAAGAAAACTAAAAATATAAAAAGAGAACATTTATGGGATATGTAGTGCTGATATAAAACAATCCCACCATTTCAATTGTCGGGTGCGAAATGGAAGTTATAAACAGCCAAGTGGTTCATCTGATTGCACGAACAAGTATTGTGGAAACTTGCTTCCCGGTAACTTCTTGTTCAATTTCTGCAATTATTTGCTGGAAAGCGGTTCCATCATACGCATCTATCATAGTTTTGTTGGTGCATGAAGCGTCGTTAGACCTTGTTTTAGATCTCTTGTAGTTCCATACAAACAAATATACTAAGAGATTGATTGTTGCAATTGGTTTGGTCCTCAATTAACGAGATCTTAAGTGATACGGCCTAATTTTTTGGCTTCATAAATACATAGGCTTGGGCTACATTTGATTTCTTTTTCCGACTTTATTTCTGATCTGTATAAATCAAGGACAACCGACAACTTTCTCAATCCTCCCTAAAATGCTTTGTAAGTCTAGCAAAAGAAGAAATGCTTACACGTTTTGATGATTTTTTGAATGATTCGGGAGTATTTTTACGAGTCTGAACTTTTTTTTGATCGGTCAAAAGAGAATATTAAATGGCACACAAGTCGTGTGCAGGCACATTCGACAAATGATGAGACAAAGCCCACAAAAAACCCAAAAAGAACGAAATCAAAGGACACAAAGAAGATTAGCAGATGAAGGTACATCTAGTCGACCTGAATTACAAATATATTCTGTGTAACTGTCAGTATGTCTGTGTAACTGGACTACAATCATATTTGCCTGAACATCAAGCACCAATTGCCTCGAAATAGCTATCTGTAAATTGTAATCGGACACGATTAATCCACGCAACGTAAAAACATACAAATCTCTAAATGTTCAAGAAAACACTTCATAGCACCATCCATGTTGCCCTTTTATTTATTCATGTTACTTTGGAGGTTGGCAACCAAATAATTGAGGAAACGGCACAAACTGCCAATTAGCTGGAGAACGGTCAGGTTTGGAGTCTTTGGACTTGAGTGGTACCCAGATTTATAATTACTAGTAACAAGCTTACTTGTTCCCTAGAGATAAAAGAAAGTAACACATGCCCGACATGCTTCAATCCGCAGTACTTATTTAACCCTTTTTACACCAACACTCATTATTTCTTTGTCATAGGCAAGTAGAAAGACAATCTCTAATCAAAAAATCTATTTTGCGTTTCCTCCCCTTCCAAGATAGCTAATTAGTGTTTCCTCCCCAAATAGATTAAAATTAGTGTTTCCTCCCATCGTTAGTTTTTCCATCCAATTTCAGGTTAGCTGAGTCAGCAGCAATATACGCGTGGCACAAACTGTACATGTGTTTCGTCACTTTCCCAAAATGCCCATAAAGGAGACCACATGTTTTCCTTCTCCGGCACCGGTGCCCAATTGCCATTTCCGCCACCTCGTTTAGTTTTGCCGTCAGTGGAATTTAAGAGGCGAAATAATAGATCGAAAAACTCTAAAAGGCAGCAAAAGCAAAGCCTAAACCAAAGTATGTATACTAATTAAGTCAATCGATTACTGTTGTGATTGAAATTTATTAAATTATAACACTTATTGATCTGCAAAGCATTGAATTAAAATCCCTAAAAATTTCTTCCTTACTCTGATGGTTTTAGTACACTAAATAACCTCTAATCAATAAGAAATTGATACAGAATAATTGCAAGTGGGTCATCGTCTTTAGTAATAATTGATAATAGAAAGAAGAAATTGATACAGAACCTTAGTTAATTAGAATTAGATGATCAATTGATACACGGACCAATTTCCCCGTCAATTTTCTCTTCTCAAATAACAGTCCTTAGTGTTCAATAGCTACATCCTGATGATTCAGTACCACGTTCTGCTCCGTTGATTAAGTTCGGTCACCATGTCCGGTAGTAGCAATCATGCTGGTGGTGGTGATAGCCGGCGGCAACGCTGTTAATAATTACAAAACAAACACACCAGAGACGTCAATAATCATCATAGAACCCAATTTTCATTTCTTGATTAATCAAATTCATCTCTTGATTAATCAAAACAAGTCAACAATTTTTTTTTTAGAGAAGCTACCAGATCTGGCTAATAAGGGAGATTTTCCTTCCTATTGATCAACATCTTCTCATCGAACAAACTTAAGATTTCATAGTAATAGTTTAGGGTTTTTCCTATATCTGCTACTCACAAATCAATCCAATTCATCCCGGAACCCTCTTCCTTCACCATTAACTCGAAGAAGTGAATGGGACGATGGGTTTAATTTACGGAAATGGACGAGGGTATTTTGGTAACTTTTTCCGACACGTATCTAATTTTGCCACGCGTAAATTCTTGCTGACTCAGCTAACCTGAAATTGGATGGAAAAACTAACGATGGGAGGAAACACTAATTTGAATCTATTTGGGGAGGAAACGCTAATTAGCGATCTTGGGAGGGGAGGAAACGCAAAATAGCCCAAAAATCTTTATAGACCGAGAGTAAAACTACACAAAAAAAAACGCCACAGACAGAGTACCCATGCACGTCTCCCGAGGAGCTGGGCCCATTGGGACTCACAAAAAAAAAGAAGAAAAAAACTGTGAGAGGCGGTTTTTATCTGGTTTTATTTCTCGATCTGTAGAGAAGCGCTGATCTCTAATATACTAATAATAATTTTTTTTTATGGGAAAAAATCATATATTAACTAGCAAATATAGTGCAAAAGATATTTGCATAATCATTTTTATCAAAAACATTAGAATCTATGCTAGATTTATGAACTTTTTGGTGCAGGTTATCTGACATGTGTAGTAGCTTTTTAATCCTTACCTCCTTGGCAATGTAGTCCGCTGCTGAGTTATTCTTCCTCTTAATATATTTCACTTTAGCTTGAGGTAGCTCGCCCAAGATTATCCCTATTTCTTGTAAGGTGTTTTCCGCTATCGACGAAGAATCTGTGCTTACCTTGTTTATATTGTCTGCCAACGCTTTGCAGTCAGTTAGTATGAAAACGCTTCATAAAATATTTTCTTTCAACCACATAACTGCCTTCAATAAAGATTTTGCTTCTGCGTGGAAAGCTAATGTAGCCCGCTCCGAACCCGCAGACAGGTGCATGAAAGTCTCTTCATCTGCTGAATATAGAATGAAAGCATACCCCATCGGCAAATCCTCTTTCTTGAAGGAAGCATCAATGAAAATTATCCAATCTGAGTTTAGGTTGGACCAAGAGTAATTGGTTGAGATTTTCTTTTGAGTTTTCATATCACTTTGAAGGGTATTTGACGAGGAGGATTGTAAGAAACTATTGATTTGCCCTATTAAATTGATTGGATCTGGTTTTATTTTCTCAAAAACTACTGAGCATCTATATTTCCAGATGAACCAGAGTATGGTGGATACTTTTACCTGAAGATGGCTCAAGTTAGTTTCCGTAATCCACCATTTAATCCAGGAAATAATTGTGCTAGAGTTGTAACTTGAGATTATATTATTGAGGGAGAGACCAAACCAAACTGCTCTTGCAAACGGACACTCGTAGAAGAGATGATATTCCGTTTCCTGCGCTTGATTGTTGCATAACTGGCAAATCGGGTCAATATATGGATTATGAGCAGCTAGTCTAGCAGATGTTGGAAGTACTTTTTGAGATAGTTTCCAGATGAAAATTCTTATTCTTGGAATTTCTTGAATTCTCCAAATCTTATTCCAGGGAAAATCTAGGTTGTCATTATTGTCTTGATCCTGATTTGCTAGAAAGTTATAAATATTCTTGGCCGTGAATTTTCCTAAGTGATGATGCCTCCATCTAATGATGTCTTGCTCTTGCTTCCTTGGATTTATAGCTTGAATTTTTTTCCTATCCTCTGGATAAAAGAATTGGTTTAGCTTTTCTTGATCCCAATTATTCTGATCCGTTATTAACTCTTGAAGTCTTGTTGGTGTCTCATCTTGAGAGTTGGGGACTTTATGGACCATATCCGTGTTAGGAATCCATCTGTCTTCCCAAATTTTTACTGAAGCTCCGTTTTCGACTTGCGAAACAAAATTTCTTTTTATTAGCTCTAAACCTTTTTGTATGCTGGTCCAAATCCAAGACAAATTCGAGGTTCTGGATTCTTTTAGTGGATGCGAATTTGGGAAATATTTTGCATTTAGGAGTTTGACCCATAATTGGTCTTGTTCGTTTACCAATCTACTGGCAAGTTTAGTGAGACGAGCTATATTGAAGGGATGGGGTTTTTTAATTCCTAAACCACCTTGGGAGATGGGCTTGCATATACTTTTCCAAGATTTTATAAATCCTCCTTTTATTTTTTGCTCATCTTTTTTCTCTGAATCCGGTCGAGTTGATCAAATGTTTCTTTTGGCAGAGCAAGAACTTGCATTTGATAGGTTGGGTAAGATTGAAGAATAGATTTAATCAAGACAGTCCTACCCGCTTGAGATAACAATTTTAATTTCCAACCTTGTAAAGTAGAGTAATATCGTTGTAGTAGAGGCTCAAAATTGACTTTTCGATTCTTATCAAAGAAGAGCGGGGTACCTTGGTATCTATCGTTTTTAGTCATCAGTGGGACTTTTAAAGTTTTTGATATAATCTTCCCATGTTTCGGTTGAATTCGTGGGCTGAAGTAGACGCTAGATTTTTGAAGATTAACCATCTGGCCTGTGATGTTCCCAAATAATTGTAAGATTTCCAAAAGACTTTTAGCTTCCCCCAGATCCGCTTTTGTAAATAAAAAGCAGTCATCCGCGAAAAATAAGTGGGATATATTGGGAGCATTTTTGTTGATTTGAAATCCGATGATTTTCTTGTCTTCAATGGCTTTTTCAAGGAGTCTGGATAGAATTTCCATGCATATTAGGAAAAGATACGGCGATAATGGATCACCTTGTCTTAAACCTCTTGAAGTGTTGAAAGTGGGTCCTAGGGAACCGTTGAGAAGAATTGAATAGGAGGTTGTCGAAATGCATTGCAGAATGATGTTTGTCCAGTATTCCGAGAAGCCAAAAGCTAAGAGGACTTTCTCAATAAAAGTCCATTCAACCCTATCGAAAGCTTTTGATAGGTCTAGTTTTAACGCTAGAAAACCCTTTTTTTTTTGGAAATTTTCATCGAGTGGATAAGTTCATGAGCAATTATGATGTTATCTGTGATTTGTCGACCAAGGAGAAACGCCGATTGATTGGGAGAGATTATTTTACTGAGTATGGGTTTTAATCTATTAGCTAATTTTTTTAGATTATTTTATAAATGGTATTGCTCAGGCTAATAGGTCTGAGATCTCCCGGAGTTTGAGGGTGTGGAAATTTTTGGGATGAGGGTTATGAAGGAATGATTAAAATCTTTTTCGAGAATGCCCGAACGAAAGAATTCTTGGACTGAGCCGATGATATCTTTTCCCAGTATGTTCCAGTTGGCTTTTAAAAAACCTGGTTGAAAACCATCCGGGCCTGGAGAGATATAACAATATAAGATAAGCGGATAAGATAAGGCGCCGAAGATGAGAGATATCCTGGCCCAAGTTAGCAATATACGTTTCCACCTAGGTGTGAGCATGGACCGGTACGAACCGGTTTTCGCCTTATCCGCATCCAATCCATTGCGCTACGGATTTCAAATTTGGCATCCGCATCCAATCCATATCCAACGGATTTGCATCCAATGGATGCACGGATTGGATGCGGATAATCCAATGGATTTGTTTTAGTTAAAATTTATAGTAAAGAAAATAAGCTGACACAAATGATTCCTTATAAAACCTATATATCCTATATTTGTGTACAAATATAAAAATGCCATGTACAACACCACAAGCAAACATCTTAAAAATTCCTAAATGATCCATAGTATTTCTAAAACTATATAAATGCCCTTAATTTAACGGAAAATGGGTCATTTGTCCAAAAAAATTTAAAACACGGTTCAAATGGATAAAAAATTTTATGGGTGAAATGGACAAAAAAAAATTAGCAAGGATGAAACTGGATTCATCCTGGCTTAAACTTAAAAATAGCAAGGATGAAACTGGATGCATCCTGTAAAATAAAAATAAGAAAAAATATTTGAAAATGGACAGATGAAACTGGTTACATCCTCGCCTATTTTTAAATTTTTGTCCATTTAAATGATATCTAAATCAATCGTCCTTTTCACCCAGGAAATGTTGTTTTTGGTCTTTTAAACCAATTTTGGGTTAATTTAATGGATATGGATGTCCAACGGATTTTCAAGGTTGCATCCGGGCGCGATCCGTTGTCCGCTGGATTACAAAAAATCCATCCACATCCAACCCGTTAACGAACGGTCCGGGCATCCATCCGGTTGGTCCCGGTTAAATCCGCGGATTACGGACCAAATGCTCACCCCTATTTCCACCTCACATCTGACATTTCAGATTCAAGTTAGCCCTTGATAATTAATCTCCTGTGAACACTCAGTAGTCTGTTTTGGAGTTGTGAATTTGTGATTTCTTGAGCTATCCGTATTCAGTATGACATAATTTGTATTCGAAATTGCTAACTAGTGAAAGTAGCTTATATAGTTAGTAGTAAATTGTTGGGATAGTTTGATAGACCCGTTGGCAACTAAAGTGAGCTAACTAGATAACCAGCACCGAGATGCTTTCTTGACTAATAAACAATGCAAACCATTGAACTAAAAAGAGATGGTTGACAACCAATTGACCAGAATAAAGAGCTCCGTTGAGAAAAGAGATTAAAAAGAGTGTCTGCCGCCGTCCACAAATACTAAAGAAAAAGATTTTAAGATTTCATGGTCTGGTGTGTGTGGTCCCTTTAGTAGTCATGTTAATTCACTAACCCACCAACACCCACCGCCAGCACCTGCATCTCGTTTAACTAGCCACCTACCTATTCAACCTATTGCATCCTTCCACCACCATCAATCCTTTTTGTCGGCCTCTCGCTTCCCTTTCCTCTCTTTCTTGACCCTTCCCTCCACTTTAAATTTCACTTCAATCACACTACCACACCCACATTGATCATGCATACATATACACAAATGCTTATGCCAATGACCTCATGCATGGACTGACCATTTAAATGTCATGATTTCTTTTCCTCCTTAAGTCCTCATCAGCACAGGCGCCTAGTTTGTTTGCCTATACAGTCTAGTTAGTAATTCGGGATTCGGCAAACGTACGGAACGGCAAACGTACGAGTATTATACGGTTTTGTAAAACCGAAATTCGGTCCAAAATTCAATCAACGGGACGTGATTCGTCGGTAATTCGGAACGGTATACGTACGTGTATAATTCGATTTATAAATGTGAGTTCGGCTCTGAAAATTCGGTATCTATTATAATAAATAATTATTATTTATAAAGACATAGACTAATTTTTATGCATATTTGAGAGTTATTTAAAGAAAAAATAAACTTAATATGATGATATTAATAATATATACAATATTAGTCATCCAAGAGGACGTGGTATAGTGGTTTAGATGCACCTTCAAATCTCTTCAGTCATTTTTGTTTCATAAAAGTTACAACAATGTCTAATATTAGGCCTGTCAATATATGTCCGATATCCGGAATCCGTTTTCGAGTATTCGGGATCCTATAGGATTTTATCCGTTTTATCGGATATCGGATACGGATATTTATCGGATATTTCTTCCTTAACCTATCGGAATCGGATTAGGCTCTATCCGTTTGGTTAATATCCGATATCCGATAGAACATTGATTTATTTGTGATTTATCCTGACCATATTTATGATTTATCTGTGATTTACCCTAATATCCGATATCCGATACAAATATCCAATATATCCGATATCCGATATCCAATATCCAATATGAAATGTTTTGAAAAATTGAACTTAAATTTCAATTATCAACATGTTTTAAAGGGTTTTTAACATTTTTTTCCAGAACCGGATATCATCGGATAAATATCCGATATCCGATAGCTTAGCCTATCGGAATCGATATCTGATTTTGATATCCTATAGGATATTATCGAATATCGAATATCCGATAATGCTTAACCTGTCGGATATCGGATTTCTGAATATCCAATGGATATTCTTCCATTGACAGGGCTATCTAATGTTGGGTTGTGTATGCTCGGGAAGCAGTAAAGCGCAAAAAGTGGGGTCTTTAAAAACGTAAAAGCTAAAGAATTTCTGGCGAATTAAATGGACATATTATTCGGGATACGTAAAATTCGTGAACAATTCGTGAATAATCCGGGAATATCATATAATACGTGTCTTGGGTTCGGAGTTGCAAACGGACGCGAATAAAACGGTAAATTTTATGATACGGAAAAAGCGCGAATCATTCGCGAACTTACTAACTGGGCTATACAGTAAATAAATTGCGATCTTGATTGGTTCATGACTTCATTCAGTCATTTTCATCACAAAGTACAAACAACCAGAGCAACATTTTCTGGAGAAACTCACGTTGATGTGACACGTAGACGCATTACACAATAATTTGTGGGACCAACATGAGGGATACTACTAATTTTCATCATGATCATCATGGGAATATCTTACAAAATGGCAAGATTTAAGGCTTCGTGATTCAGAGTCTAGTCCTCCAAAAGTAGATCGACAAAGGGAAAATCAAATCACACAAGATCGTCCGAATCAATCTATTAACTATAGTCCTGTACATACAGTATCTTAATTTTTAACTACCTCCTTGATAGGCTTTTTGTCCCTGGAGGAGACTAAACGGTGGAGATTCGATTTATTCTAAGTTCTATTGCCAAGATCTCGAGGTTGACTCTGTTGATGACAGAAGGAAACTCTGAATCTTTACCAGAGACATGTAATGATGAGGCAAAACAAGGACATGGTACTTAATTAATGAAAAAGTTGGAGGACAAATATGTCAATTTTGGTCTGGAATGAACTTGGAGAATATTATTTCCTAGGAAAAGAGAATGAAAAAAATGTGTTATGTGGTGGGCTCTGTTTTGGGAAATTGGGTGGTTGGATTGTGGTCGGTGCACTGGCATGTTAGCGCCTTAACTGGCCTTTGCAACCTTAGAAACCTGTTTTGAGGCGGACCAAAATTTTTTTGAGGCATACTCGAGTTATCAGTCGAACCTATATTTTGCCTAAGTTCGGCTGATAAATCATAGGTTCAACTGATAACTTTTAGCCGAATGTATGCCTAGAAATATTTTGGTCCGCCTCAAAATAGGTTTCCAACATTAAGCATGTGTCTGGCTGACCGCATAAAGCCCGAAAACACCATTCGTGTTGCACACATGTAATTAATGGTTCTCAAGCTGCTTTTCATAGCGGCGGTTGGATAGAACTCCAATATATAAATCCTAAAGAATGTATTTAAGTCTAATTTTGCATTGGATCAACATTGACGGTAGGGAATTTGCAGTCTTATTAGCAACAACATTGCATTTCCAATTAGTTTTTGGCCAACGTTGGAAAATAATACGATGGATTAATGGTATTTTGTTACTGATCACCAACAGACAACTGTTAATGTTTCTAAAAGCCTACAGATTGGGCTTCATGTAAATACATTTGGGCCTCTAGGCTTTATACTTTACGCAGTTCAGATTCCACGACAACGTTTTTTGATGATCAGTAGATTTTGATGATCTCTTTGATCATTCGATAGAATTTTGATGATACAATTATCTAATAACTTTACCGCAATTGTATTTTCCCGAACGCAAAGCAACTATTCCTCGACTGCAATCTTGTGTTGGCATGTAGCCTTGCTTTTTTTAATGACTCCACGATATGCAAAGCTCTAAATGGTCGAGAACTCGAGATGATACTTTATAGCACCATCCATGCTATTGCTACCTTTTACTTATTGATGTTACTTTGGAGTTCGGCAAGCAAATAATTGAGCGGGACAAACTGCCAGAGAACAAAGAGAATGGTCAGGTTTGGACTTGAGTACCGAGGCCAGATATGTATAATTACTGACGAAATCTTATTTCTAGGGAACAAGTTACCTAGAGATAAAAGAAAAGCAACACATGTCCGACATGCTTCAATCTCCAGTACTCATTTAGACCCTTTTTGCACCAACACTCATTATTTCTTTGTCATAGGCACGTAGAAAGACAATCTCTAAAAAATAAGATAAGGTACAGACTGCAGCGGATGAGAGATCCGGACACTTTGGTAAAACATTTCCACCCCCACATCTGAAGTTTAAGATTCAAGCTAGCCCTTGATAATTAATCTCCTGCTAACACTCGATGGTCTGTTTTCTGAGTTGTGAATTTATGACAAATTTCTATCCGAAAGTGATTAAAATGCCTATGAAGAAATATATGCATATAGTGAAGGTAGCTTATATGTATAGTGGTGCATGGTTGGGGTTGGGATAGCTTCATAGTCCCATCGGCACCATGTCTGAGCTAAGTAACCAGCAATGCAAACCATTGAACTAAAAGAGATCTTTTGACAACCAGTTGACCACAATAAGAGCTACGGTGAGAAAGGTGAGAAAAGAGAGTAGTAGCCCATTAAAAACGCCGTCAATAAATAATACTCCTTTTATGCTAAAGGGCCCGTGCCATGGATGTGCGTCCAAAACGGAAGTCTTTTCGGTTTCCCCTTTTCCATGTATATAAAGGATATTACATGTAACCATAGAACTCTCCGATCAATAGAATCCTTTGCCTCTTTCTATTTTCCCTATGATTTTTTTGCAAAACGTTATCATGCACGAAGCTACCACGGAGCTAGACTGAATTTGTCGATTTTTTTTTACATGGAATTGATGATTTACATCAACGCAGTTATACAATTATCGTCAAGCTAACGTTGAAATCGTTGGAATCAAATCGGATAAGTTGGATCCACTTTCTCCTATATTTTTTTTTCTTTTCACTGTTTTTGATTTCGGCATATTCAATATTAAATTCGTGGTGATAATTAATTTGATGTATGTTCAAGATCTGTTCTATATCTATGCATTCCACAATCAATTGGTTAAATCCGCGGTGAAATTCATCTTTATCTGTACAAGCTATATCTATGGATCTCATATCAGTTGATTTGAAGTTTATAATATTATGCGTATGTTTATTTATGGGATCGATTTGAGTATGTTTGTTTGTGGGATCGATTTGATTTTTCTTTTTTAATAATATACCTATGATCGATTTGAATTTTATAATAAAATATACCTATGTTCGTTTGTGCAACGATTGGTTACTGATTATGTTTATGGGATGATAGTCCGTGGGCTGGAATCATCTGGGAAAAGAGGAGATGGAAAAGTTCGTCCCTCCGTTCCAACTCGGCCGGTCCGTTCCAACTCGGCTGGTCCTTGCTGTCCTGGTTCGTTCCAACTCGACTGGTCCTTGCCGTCCTGTTCCAGCTTGCCGTCCTGGGGCGTGCACGACCAAGTTTGTTCCGGTTCTGCCTATGTACATCGGGAACCAAAGCATGAGGTATGTAACTAATGGAACACATATTGGGCTTATTTATCTGTTTTTAGAATATTTTTTTGTCTTAGATAAGTCCATATTATATAAAGGGTCAATTTCAATTTTGAATATGATATTGGCTATAGTTGAATGATTTTTTTTGTGTCTAATTGGTCAAACCAACTCGATTCAAATATAACTCCTTTTCTTTTTGAGAGGGCTAGAAGTACTTGAACATTGTTATCTATTTGATGTGGAAAAGGTGTGTATCCCATGTAAAACTCTCTACCAATGAAAATGTATCGTCTAAAAGGTGAAGCCATATGCCCCTATGTTATGAAAAAATTTAAACACTCATGATTTTTTTTTCCCGGAGCGTGAATGTCCAGAGGAATGAAATCCACTTATTAGATTATTGTATTATAATCAGTAGCTTCAACAAAGTTATGTTGTAGTTGAAAGCACATGAATCTCAACCTTTGTGGAAGGACTCACAGAAAGTGACATGAGTCGAAGTTTATTTTTCTTCCATTTTTCTACTTCATTCATAATACTAACGAACCAGTATATGTTAAAGTATGCAAACAAGAGATCCACTGTTTTTAGTAAGCTATCCAACCTAAAGTAAGTGGTTGACATGCAAAACGGGATTCTCTTGACCCGTTGAGATGAAGAAATTTCTCACATTAAGCTAATCATAGAAATTTTGAAAATAAAAACAACCCCAAAGTAATGAGGGCTAAGCGTACCGATTTTTCTGAAGCATTGTGAATAAGGACATATATATCATTAGACAAATATGTATTTTTGTCTCTGATAGTAATGACACCAAAGTACTGGTATCAACTGAATATGGGATTAAGCCAAGATGTAATTATAGCTCGCATCAAAAATAAATTGTTACTGGTATTGGTACGAAAAATGTAATGCAGGTACCATAGTAGCAACTGATTTCCGTAGGAAGGTGATACTTTAAACATCAACTTTAATGAAAAGAAGAACTTTGCCTGGACAATTGATTACTTAATTGAATTAGATCCAATATCTGCGTTTATGAAATGTAAAGTACATCATTCCCACGAGACATAAATTCTCTAATGCACTTGAGATATATCTGGATGAAAAATATATCATCCCCCCCTGAAACGTAACATATATTCAGTCTAAAGTACTTGAGTTGAATCCTAATTTTGTTACGCAATAAGGCCACACCACTTATTAAATCTCTCAAGACTCACTGTCTAACCGATAGTGGTTTTTCTCCCACTAATTTAAGGAATATACACTAGTTTTTGAACTAATTCCTTATAATGTGACTATGATGATAGGATCATCGAGCGAAGCACAACTCAAAATTTGTTTTCAAGATAGAACAAAGTCGTCACAAAATCTCCACATGTACCGAGAGATAATCACACCTTGTTAAATTCCAAAGAAACCCATGCAAATGGATATCATGTGGAACCTCACAGTGATGAGAATATAAATGATTGCATCTTTTATAGTCTCTAATATATTTGGAAGAAAATATATTTTAGAGAAACTAATGAGTCAAAAATATATTTTAGAGAAACTAATGAGTCAATATGGTGAAATGTAAATCACTATAGTATTTGGATTATTGAATCCATATTGACTCCAACGATGAAGTGTTGGGAATTGACTCATACGGGCTTTGACATAACCATAAAGGCCCTTTGGTTGTGACATGATGTTTCATTTTGAAAGGAATCATACGTACATCACTGTGTTTGAGTGGACGAGACAATGGGAAAAAGAGTATATCTCTCAATAAGTGTTCTCTAAAGTACTAGATGCACAACCCTCCTTTCCATTATGCTTTTAGGTAAGAAAGCATATCACTCATTTTTACAAAGTCTTCAGTAAAACAGGATCGAGACCATCCTAAGATGCAAATGGTAAAAAAAAAAAAAAAAAAACATTCCATATTACAAAGAAAATGAGGTGAAATTTAGAAAAATATTCATGCAGACTGCGAACCATTAAAGTGACTTATGGATCTGGTAAATGTTTTGACATTTTAGACTAGTTATAGTTCCCAAGAAATTTGCGTTTGGAAAACTACTAGCACATATTTTACATGTAAAGGCTCACCACCCTTTGTAAATGCTAGCGAGTGTACATCAAAAGGACTTGATGGTTATTGCATGTTTAATAGGATCAATGTAGAGCATCCTATACCTCATGGTCTCGCAAAGTCTATCATCAAAGGTTACAGATGGTGCCTAAGGCATGGTTATGCGTACAAACCTACCTTTTATTGCTTTGGGGAAATGCAATATTACACACATCTTTACTTATTCGTTTTAGAACCCAATATTAGTTAACCTTTTCTGCGTACCAGTTGGTAACTGGATTTAAGCCTGACATCCACGTTCTTACACATTTTTGGTTGCACTATATATGTGCCATTAAGACTTCACATCGTACTATAATGGGTCTTCAAAACTGTTAAGTAGTTATGTTGGAAATGGAGTTCCCAACAATAATCTGCATTTTAAAACCTTTGGCAGGAGATCTCTTACCGCTAGATTTGCGGGTTGTCATTTTGATGATACGGTCTTCCCGTTGTTAGGGGGAGATAAGAAAATTATTTTCTAAGGGAACGACAGAATTGTCGTGGTATGTTCCCACCGTGTCTCATATTGATTCTTGTACTCCACAAATATAAATATGAAGTGACAAAGAATAATCGATTTTACAAAGTGCACTCGATATCGAAAACGTGACACGATCACACTTACCAGCTGCAAATATTCCTGCAAGGTTAGAAATCCTCAGTATGGGGTACACCATAGACTAAGGTGTTGTAACTACTCTTGGTGGAAGTGTAGTTAAGGCCGTGAATCCACAAAGGAAGATGGAGAGACCACCAGGTTCGATCAATACTCACCTAGAAAGGAAGCAGATGATTAAGGCACAACCTAATTTTTATCATTAATGAAATCATCTCATTTGATTGTCTCTGACTATGTCCATGAATCAATACTGGAGGACGCTCCGAAGTTTGATGATTCCAGAGAATAATGAAATCCTAAAGGATTATGAGAATGCGCACGAGTCAATGGAAAGATCATGCGAGCATATTGATGATTGATTTGATATACACTTGCTTAGGGAAATAAAGAAAGATGAGATCGAAACAAGCTCCTTGTTGCTTAATGTCAACGAAGAGAATATTTGGCCTATACAATCCAGGTAGAACTTGGTTCTTTGACAAATATACAGGTATTTGGTGTGGTAGTGCTAACCAACCAAGTGTAAATCCTATTGGACATACATGATTAATTTGTCACAAAGCATAATGAGAAGAAAGAAGTCTTAAAGTATAAAGACTCGCCTTGTGGCGCGAGGTTTCTCATAAAGCCCCTGGAATTGTTCTCTTATAATGAACTTCATAGTGTTCCGCTACTCGCTTAGCTTGGTAATTTCAAAAGGACTTGAAATGCAAAGATATGTATGTGGTTGTTACGTATCTCCGAAAGAATCAAGAGATAGAATATATTTACAAAAGTGCTTAATAGCCATTTGTTACCCAAATCAAGTGACTCTAAACCACCGAAAGTGCGTTTACGCTAGACAACGCTCACTTATAGATAGCAAACAAAGCGGATGTGGTATACCCGTCTAAGTGGCTATTTGATTTGGAGGATAGACAAGTAAGTTATTTTTCCTTGCGTATTCACAAGAAAGTTCTGATTTGGAATTGTAGCTATCTATGTAGATGGTATAGACATGATGGGTACTCTTGATGTAATAAGATACCTTAAAAGTTATTAGAAATCCGAATTTGAGATGAAAAATCTGGGGAAAGCTCGACCGAATACTGAGCTTGTGGTATATTATTCCACCAGTTTGCATATGTCTAAATTTGTCAGGCAATTTAATAAAGACAAGCATCCTGATAGCACTCCCATGATTAGTCGAGGTTCAAATGTAAGTAAGTGACCATTTCGTCTAAAGGAAGATGACGAAGATGTGTTGGGGATGAAATTCCCATATCTAAGTACAATATACGCATTGTTGTACTTAGTATAGTAATATACTCGATTAAGTTTTACATCCTCGGGAACTTGTTAGCTAGATATAGCTCAAATAACGCAAAGTCATTGGAATGGTACAATGAATGTAATCATGTACTTAAAAGTAACCATTGACATGATTTTTTTTATCCCTGCAAAGACATAAAAAAGAATGCTAATGAAAGTGCAATCCTAAAGTTGTTGACTATGAAGGAACAATAATCTCTTCTCCAACGAAAGTAATCAGGGGGAGATATGGTAAACTATTTTCTAGGTCATTACCGATATTCAGTTTCGAAAAGTACATGACTAAAGGAACTGTCTGGAACAACTCTGAAAGTAATCAGGGGGAGATGCCGACATCAGGGAAGGATCCAAGGATATGATGTCGACATATTTTACTTCGAAATTGAAGCCGTGTTGTACTATTTTTCCCTTCGATTGAGAATAGTTTTTCCCAAAGGGTATTGTTACTCGATAAGGTTTTTAGCGAGAGAACACTAAAAACATCAAGTATGTTGAACGTTGAAGACATAAAGATCGTCGTTGATATTACTGAAAATATCTGAATCAAAGAAATGAAACGCGATAGTCTGTTAAGCAATGTAACTTCCAGAATCAATAACATGGTCTTATAAACATTCAAGTCACCAAAGTAAAGTGTGATAAACTCCTTTTGGCTACATTAAACTAATGAAAATTTTCTGACATCATGGGGAGCATCTAATGGTTTGTTGAACTATTTTCCTTTACCGAGGTTGCTTTTTCCCACATGGTTTTGTTACTCTGGAAGGTTTTTAATGAGACAACAACAAACACCGGAATGTAATTTCCCATCTAAGGCTATTGTCTTTCCCACGAGGATTTTCTTCATTAAGAGTTGTGAAGCAACTAGTCAATTTCAACGGAGCAAAGTGATCATCTGCAACGGATCACCTTTACTTGCATCTGTCACGTTGTACTCTTTTCCCTTCATCAAGGTTTTATCCCACTGGGCTTTTCCTTGTCAAGGTTTAATGAGGCAACATATTCGAGTCCAACTATGTTCTAAGTTTGCTTAATTTGTACTCTTTTTCTTTAGTTCAGGCTTTGCCCTCCGGGTTTTCCCCGACGAAGTTTTAACGAGGCAATTAACTTAGACTCATCGATCTTTGAAGTTCGTATTGCATGTGATGAACTACATGCAAAGTACGAGACAACATGTGAAGTACTGCATGTGAAGAGTTGTACCAACGTTTTATCCCACTGGGTTTTTTCCTTGTCAAAGTTTTAATGAGGAAATTGATTTCGGCACAAGTTATCAAGGAGGGGATGACATTTGAAGACCTACATTCGAAGCACTATATGTGAAGCACTACATCTGGAGTTCCATTGTTGAACCGCACAAGGGGGAGTGTTAAAGGGCCCGTGCCATGGATGTGCGGTCTAAAACGGAAATCTTTTCGGTTTCCCCTTTTCCATGTATATAAAGGATATTACATGTAACCACGGAACTCTCCGATCAATAGAATCCATTGCCTCTTTCTCTTTTCCCTACTATTCTACCGCAAAGTTTTAAGATTTAATGGTCCGGTGTGTGTGGTCAACACCACAACCCAAAGACCAAAGACCTCCACCTCGTTTTAATTACTAGCCACCTACCTATTCAACCTATTGCGTCTTCCACCACTATCAATCCTTTTTTTCGCCTCACGCTGCCGTCTCTCTCTCTTTCTTGACCCCTCCCTCCCTCTACTTTAAATGAGCAAAGTGTTATCCCACACGACTTTGCGGGATGATTTCTCCCAAAAGCGACTTTTTTACCGTTGGATCATGTTAAAATCCGGATCTAATAGCCTTAAACCCTTTAGGGGAAGCGGTGGGTCCTTTCCTGAATGTGAATCTAACCGTTAATTTGATCATCCAATGGTAAAGAAGTCGCTCTTGTGGGAAGCCATCCCGCAAATTCGTGTGGGATAGCATTCGTCACTTTAAATTTCATTTCAGTCTTGCACACTGCTGCCCTGTACTTTGTACCCTCCTTAATCAATACACAGTGACAGACCCATATCATCCATACATATGCACAAACAATGCCATGACGGCATGACCTCATGCATAGACTGACCATTTAAGATGTCATGATTCCTCATGAGTATTGCCTAGAGTAAATGAATTAAGAGATCTTGATTGGCTCATGACTTCATTCATTTTCACCACAAAACTACCACTGAAGTGACGCGCAGACGTAGTACCCAATTAAACAGTGGGACCCGGAAGGAACTTTCACCCTGGTGATCATGGGATATCTTATGAAATGGCAAAATTTAAGGCTTCATATTTCATAATCTAGTCCTCCCAAAATAGACAGACAAAAGGATCACACAAGATCCTGCGAATCAATCTATTAAATATAGTCCTGTACATACAGTATCGTAATGATAGACTTTTTGTCCCTGGAGGAAATTAACGGTGGTGATTCGATTAGTTTTGGGTTCTTTTTTTGCGAGGATCTCGAGGTTGACTCTGTTGATGACAGAAGGAAACTCTGATAAAGGACTGTCTTGGACAGAGAAATGTAATGATGAGGTAAAACGAGGACATGGTACTTGATTAATGAAAAAGTTAGAGGAGAAATATGTCAACTTTGGTCTGAGATGAACACAAAGGTCGATGTCACCTGTTTGTCAACCAAGACGAAATTGGTAAGGACGGAGTCATTAAGGACAGGGATAAGGCGGTGGTCAGGTGGTGATCCGGAGAATGAGTATGTTAGAGTAGTTCTTATGGGATGAACAAACTCGGAGTTTGTTCATTTTGCTCTCACTATAGCATAAACAAACATGAAAAATGGATGTTCAAATCATCAAATCTGTTGCTTTGAACATTGAGTCGGAATACTGAGCGCGCGTCTGTGTTAAAGACGGGAGACATTTCTTCTGACAAAGGCGTCCTAAGAAAACCGCCCGACGTTATTATTCCCGGCCAAGCGCTTTTAAGTTATAACGCCGAGTCCGTATCAAAGTCGCTAGCGTCAGTCCTAATGGCGCCAACGGCTCAATCTGAACGGCTCACAAATCTTGTGATCCAACGGTTATATTTTTTGAATTCTATAAATACTCCCCATTTCGACTCTAAATTCACACATTCTACACATTCTTCTCTTCACTCTCAATTCTTGATAGAACATGTCTCTACCCTAGGTTGCTTCTACAAACTATCCATGGGTAAATTTCCGGGCCGTTATTCACGATGGGTTCTGCAGTGACACTTGTAATCCGAGTCGTCGTTCTATATCTGACATAGAACATCGTTTTGGTACAATTAAGAAAGAAGTAATTGAGTTTGTAGCTTTAACCATACACGTAAATCGATATCGACCGAGAGGTGAAACTAATCTTTGAGATGGTAACAAGATCGTTGGCTGAATGGCGAAGATGGAAAAATGTGGCTTTTCCTTTCGACAAATGTTTTGAAATCCTTAAGGTGTTGAACAGTTTCAACCCCTTCCTTGGTGTTGTTGTTCCACCTAGTACTTCTTCTCATTAGTGAAGCTAATGTAATGTGTAGTCCGTCGTAATTTAGTGAAGCGAATGTAAAACGCTTACTTCTAAACATATGTAATTTTATTTAATTAAGATTGCCGTACTTTTAACACTAAAAACTACAAATGTAGCAGAATTAAAAATTACATTAATCTCTCTAACGTCGCTCATCTCTAGCTCCCTCATTGTTATTTTCTGGAGGCAAGAATTCAGAAAGTCCTGGGGATAGACCTGGTAAATCACCCAAAGCCAACATAGTATGTAAATTTCCAAATGTTGATAGACCTGGGGATAGACCTAATAGACATGGCTGACCTGGATGAAAAAAATTAGGCAATTGACCTGGCTGAACAAATTAGGCGATTGGAAAGCACTATGTGTACTCGATCCAAGCATATAAGAGGTTTGTTGTTGTGGTGGTGTCGGTGTGTAGCATTCATTTGGGTTGTAGGGCACATTTGGGTTGTAGGGCGAGAATGTTGATAAAATGCGCTTAGGTTCAAGTCGAAATATCTAAGGTTGAGATACAGGCACAATTTGTGGTGAAGTAGTATTGTACTGTGTTTCTCGCACCACTGTTTCTTCACTTTCTTGCCATGATCTGTTGATTTCTTCACTTTTGTGCAATGATCTGTTGCTCCTGGTGGAATCGGGAGAATGGGAATGCCGCCCATCATCATTTACAGTTGGAGTTGGAGTCAATCCAAACATTGTGTCTGTCTGCCATTTTCGTAGTTGTTCCAAGTGCATCGCCTCTACTTGCCTATTCCGCCAATGCAAATCGTTGAGTCGAATCTGCAACTCTTCCTCACTGGCAGTGACATTGTCATAAGGATAATCACGGTCCATACCTTGGGAAACAATGGGGATCGTGGTTGACTCACCTTGTGAAGTAATACTTTGCAGCTCCCAATGAATTTCAGGAATATTTGACGAGGATGATGAAGAACTTGAACCCGTCCTGGGATAAGTCATAAAGCTTGGCTCTTCTAAAGGTGGTTGGCTAGGAACGATATTTGGATTATGGGACATGTTTGATAACCCTGGGAAATCAACCCCATAGACGTGCATGTTCTGTGTCTCAATCACATGCTTCGTAATTGACTGGTACCTGTTGACATAATGCTCTTCACTAATATCCAACTTTGTATTGAGTTCATACCTCTCCCAACCTAAGTTATTCTCGGTAGATAAAAATCGATGTAGAGGTTAGCATCTCATTGTAGCGGTTTAATTGCAATTGCAAATATACTTTGTATTTGGTACTGCACTCTTTCTCCCATATACCAAACCCCTCTTTGTGATTCCGGACTGTAAAAAACAACTCTACGCATAGAATAATCAAGAATTCTTTGTCCAACATCATCACTATACTGAGGTAAACCAACATAAGGGTGAACAACTACGTTGTTGTGGCTCCGAGTCATCTGTTGTAACCTCTGCACAAAACTGGAACCAAAGACGTCGCTGCCAGTGTTCTTCTCTATGTTGTTCTTGATAGACACATTTATGTGTCTATTTGGATCTCAATTATGTATATTGTTAGTGCTCAATTTTATACTTATTTGATTATTTTATCTTTTTGTAGGTGTTTTTGGAGAAATAAGCTTTTGCGGCGAAATAAGCCCGAAAAGTGGTATTTGCGCTCGTGGGAGAAAATTACTATTCGGACCCCTCATTTGGATAAGGGGCACCTCATTTGCTAAGGGATATCCCAACTGCTATTTACACCCATCAGAGGATAGGGGCGACCATCTTCTTCATCCTTTGAAACAAGTAATGGCGGGAAAGTTGCTGCAAAGTGCGTAATTATTTGGGTCGAATTTACACGAGTTTGTGTTGGATTTAATCACGGATTTGGATATGTTTGGCCCTGTTACGTCAAAACAGGATTGATATTTGTCTTGAAACCGAATATAGAGGAGACTTGCACGGATATTTCACTACACAGGGGAACAAGGATATTCAGAGATATTTTTGGGGTTTATTTTGTGTTAGTTACGCACAGATAAGGAAAGAAAGATTTCTGCAAATTTAATACTATCTTTGAGATATCATGGGACGTTGATTTTACTTGGAGACGCAGAACGAGATGATATTGACGGGCTGTTATGTGGACTGGGAGGAAGACATTCTCTTGTAGGATTCGTATATGTCTAGTTTGGAAAGTATCTAAGAAGAAAAATATGCGTAAGGAAGCTTGAAAGAGAAGAGAGAAGAAAAAAGGCAATTAAATCTTCGTACCCTGTCGTGAAAGAAAAGAAAATTATTCTTGAGATTTTCTCAAGATATCTAGGGTCATGCGTGTATAAATAGGCTTGGAGGAAGTCACATAGGGGGAGTCGGGAGTTTTGGGGTCGATTGGAGAGTTTGGGTACGCTCTGGTACGAAGAAATCACGCTCTGCAGAAAGTTGCAGCAGCAGGTGAAGAAGACGAAGAACTGACACTAGAGAAGTGTCGTTCTCAAGAACCCTAAAACACGAAGAACATATGACGCGCAAGGAACTGTCGCAAAAAACTATCGCTATTCAACAGCAGAACTAAAGTATCGTTTAAAGGGCAGTCTTATTTCTTCTGTAACAGTCTCTTTGTAACACTTTTTTAGCGTTGTAAACTTCTGCTTTATTAGTTTTCTCTTGTTTTTCACCTATTTGAGCTATGAACAATTATTTTGAGCACGTGAATAATATGAGGAGCTAAACCCCAACACTGGGATGACGGAGGAAGCCATATTTCACAATGGTTGGTAATTATAATTGATTCTTAAGACTTCTTGCATTGATTTTTAATCGATTTATGATTTTCATTGATTATTTGTGATTTTGTTTGATAGTGTATGCTTAGTCTAAGAACTTTTGATGCACTATGCTTACGATTTACATCTAATGCTTTATAAAATCTACTTTTGGCAAAGAAATAGAGTCTAGAAAAGAGCTAAAATTATTATGAATCATTGTATGAACCAATCGATTGTGAAGTTTGGTGGAATCCTAAGTCCCAGATATCTCTCAACATTGTTAAAATCTTTTTTTGTTTCTTGTATTTTCTTAATTAATCTCAAAACCAAATCTTCATAAAATTCCGAGCAACGAATCCCTTTCTTACCACTGTTAAAACTACATCAGTTTTTGGCGCCACCGACGCGGACTTGTATTTAGGTTTAGTTTTTAGGTTTTGTATATATTTTATTTATTATTTTTTAGATTATTTTTTGTTCTATTTTACTTCTTTGGTATTTTTGTTTTTGCTGTGCAGGATTTGCTTGAAGCGAAACGTGGAAAGTTGAACTTGCCTTACAAAAGGGAGAAATCAAGATTTTTATTTTTAGACTTTCATATTATTTTTCGTAGTTTCTTTATTTATTTTTGGACTTGTAAGTTTATTTTTATTTGTTTGTGTTTATTTGTAGTATTTTTTATATATATATTAAAAAAAACAAAAAAAAAAAAAAAAAAACACTGCACACACCAATTGCATCTTCGTCGGACTACCGAGTTTAGGAAAACTGGTGGATTAGTAAGCTGAACCCGTGCCTTGGGCCTTATGGGAGTTACCAGATGAAAGTCCACAAACCTCAGCCTCGTACCTTTGGGTATATTTTGTTGTAGGTAACCCAAGCTTACCTAAATTTGTTAGCCCAGCACTTGCATGTGCACGATTTTCTTGCTTCACTAGTATTACTTATATTTTTGTCGAAATGGTGAAGGAAAATGATGATGAGGTCCCAGTAAAAACCCTTAGGGATCGTTTGAACCCGTCTAGGGTAGTGCATGACCCAGGTGTAGTTCCACCAGATTCTACGGTCCAATTTGATATTAGACCTGAGACTATTGGCTTGCTTCATAAGTTTAGGGGATTAGAGAATGAGAACCCATATACCCACATAAGAGACTTTGAAATGATTTGTGACACAATGAACTATCCGAATGTCTCTAAAGATGTGCTTAGGTTACGTTTGTTTCACTTCTCTCTCTATGATAAAGCCAAAGAGTTGTATCATTTTATTCCCTCTAAAACAATTACCACCTGGGATGGTCTTGTAGAGGTATTTGTTAAGAAATTCTATCCACACCATAAGACTGCAGCTGTTCGGCAGTCTATTCAAACCTTTAAGCAGAAATTAGGTGAAAAACTTCATGATTATGTAGAAAGGTTTAGTGAATTGTTATACCAGTGTCCACATCACGGATTTGAAAAAGCCCATATGGCCCAAATTTTATATGAGGGCCTTGATAGTGAAACCCGTATGCAGGTAGAAACAATTAGTGGTGGAGAATTTACACATCAAGACCCAGATGAATGTTTTGACGAGTTCATCGAGTTAGCTGAGAAGACTCGTCAATGGGCTTCAATGAGAGAACCAGAAATACCTAGAAATCCTATCCATATGATCGATAGAGTTGATTATGTGTCAGATATTCTTAGGCGTCTAGAGGCCTTAGAAATGAATCAAGGGTCACACCATACTAGATACGAAGAGCAAGCCCATGCTCTTTATAAAAACTCTAGGTTTGAAAACCGTCAGAGATTTGATCCATATTCCGATACTTATAACCCTGGTTGGAGAAACCACCCGAATTTCTCTTGGTCTAAGGGCCAGAGTCAAGGTCAGTCAAGTATTTCCCAGACTCTCCCAAGTTTTGGGTATACTAAGAAATATTTAGAGCCAGATCAGTATCAGAACCTGTCAGATAAAAAAATCATGAGCTTAGAAGAGTCTCTGACAATCTTATCTCATAACACTGCAGAGTTTAAGCAAACGGTTGAGAAAGGTTTACAGACAACTCTCAGGCTATTTCAAACTAAAAATCGGGTTAGTATAATTGCGAGTTTTTGAGCGAAAGAGAGAAAGGCAAGTTACCCAAATCAACCACTACCCAATACTAGAGCAATTCATGAAGTATCCTCCAGAGAGAAAGAGTTCAATCATGTGAATTCTGTAACAACCCTTAGGAGTGGTAAAACGGTAGACAATAAGGTAGTCATGCCTAATAGTGGACATACTGTAGATCCACCTTCTAGTTCCCATTCTAGTTCCCAAGATGAGCCCCAGAAGGAGCCATTAGCTGAAGAGACTGATAAAATTTCTAGTGATGCCAATGTGGTTCCCGATAGATCTTATTTGTGCCCAGAGCCCCATATCCACAGTTGTTAGTCCAGCTAAGAGAGAGTCGACTTTCAACGAAATAATGGAGATTTTTAAGCAGGTAAACATTAACATCCCTTTATTAGAAGCAATTAGGCAAATGCCTGATTATCCCAAGTTTCTTAAGGATCTTTGTACTCGAAAACGTAAGCTTAATGTCCTTAAGAAAGCCTTTTTAGCTGGTCAGGTAAGTTCAATCCTTCTGAACCAAACAACCCCTAAGTATAAAGACCCTGGATGCCCCACCATATCTTGTACGATTGGTAATCACATGGTTGATAAAGCATTACTTGACTTAGGAGCCAGTGTTAACCTACTCATGTACCATGTGTACACCCGACTAGGTCTTGGTGAGTTGAACCCGACTAAAATGACCCTACGGTTAGGCGATAGGTCCATCAAAGTCCCTCGTGGTGTCATAGAGGATGTTCGATTGAGGTTGATAAATTTATTTATCCAGTGGATTTTGTTGTTCTAGACACTCAACCTGTTCAGGACCCTAGTGCTCAAATACCAGTGATTCTAGGTCGCCCATTTTTAGCCACATCTAATGGTATAATCAACTGTAGGACCGGACTTATGAATATATCCTTTGGTAACATGACCACTGAACTAAATGTCTTTAATGTTACTAGACAACCTTCTAATGAATCAGAGGAAGTGAATATGATTAGCACTTTAGTTCAGGATCTAATTCGGGATAATTGGGACAACACTTTATTTGGTGATTCCTTAGATGAATTTGATGACACAATTCTCTTAAGTCAGTTAAGTGACCAAACTTTTGAACTAGAAGAAGCTCTCGAGTACTTTAAAGACTCTAAAGACCCTGAAATTCAAGCCATAGTGCTAGGCCTTACGGAGAGTAATGTTGACCCTAAGTTTGGGGGTAATGATCTAGAAAAAGCTCTTGAGTATTTTAAAGACTCCGAGGATCCGGAAATTCAAGCTATAGTTAGAGGTCTTTATGAAAATACTGATTACCCTAAGTTTGGGGGTAGTGATGGTCAAATATCCCTAGTAGAAGTCCCTAACTTGGGAATCGAGCCTAATATACATGAGGTATTACCTGAGTCTCTTCCAACTCCTCAACTTGATCCTCCTGATACTGTCCAAGAGGAAATCCAGCAACTAGAAACCCATAGTTCAGAAAAATCTGTTTGTCAAGACACTCATATGAAGCCCAAGTGGGCACCACAGAGAAACCCAGTTGTCTTGCAGGAAACCTTGGATGAGCATGTGCTTTATCTGTTAATTTTTCTGATTTGGTGCAGTTGTCTAATAATTGTGGCAATTTTATTTGATTTTGTTGACCCACAGTTGTTTCGACTATTGATATATGATTTGAAAGGTAATTAGCTATTTTGTGGTATTTGACGTCTGGCTGAAGACTTTAAATTTAGCACTTCTTGGGAGGTAACCCATGCTCATGCAACACGGTAATATCTTTCCTTAACTCTTTTGCTTCAAATGGTAACAGTTTCTCCTTGTTCATGCTTTTAATTTTATCTTTAAAACATTGAGGACAATGTTAGATTTAAGTTTGGGGGTATGGGAGAAACTTTTCAGTTGCAATAAATAAACTCCAGAGCCTAGAAATTTATGTTTATTAAGGATGGCACTAACTAATCTAAGTGGATGGAAGCATTTTGGTTGTAGGAGTTGAGGAACCAATCTGATTAAATGGAAACATCTAACGAGTCTATTCATAAAAGCACAGAGCTCGGGTGTTAGAATTAAAGAAAAAAAACATGGTAGTTTCGCCATATCTCGTTGAATCCTTTTCACTTCTATTTTTATTTTGTTTTCTTTAAAATATGTTTCTCTAAGTGATTAGGTGGGGCTCACGATTCAAGTTGTTACCACTGCTAGGGTAAAATAGAGTGATTGAGATATAAAAAAAAAAAAAAAAAAAAAATTGAGACCCGACCATCAGACCAAAAGGAATAAATTCAATAAAGTCGACCACTGGAACCCTTGTATATGTCAGTTGTGTTGATATTAGTCCAGACTAGTATCTCAGTCCATTAGGATAGGTTCGTTTTGGCAGTGGCCTTCAGACAGATATGAGAAACACTGCTCACCTAGACAACATCAAAACCATCTACGTTTTTCTATATCCATTTCTTACTCTATCCATCTGATTGGTCGACTCCGGTTATGATGTCCAGAAACTATCTGAGTAGAGATCTGTGACTTATATATGAATTTTAGTATGCTTGAGTGCAAACTCGTGTACAACAATTGGAATTTCGCATCAGGGTACTTCCTCCTGTAGTCAATAAGTATGCCAACCAAGGAGATTCTTTAGTGCCTTCCAAGGTTCTGCGTAAATAGCTAAGGTATGGAGTAAAGGTTTTGTGGGTACACCTCTGGTAAACCCTCCCGAGACTATAACTCGGCCACTAGGGCCACCTAGGGGTTTAAAGGCTTATTGCATACGCTAAATGCAATCGACGATGCCCTGCGACAACAGTTAGAATTTTATTTTAGATTTGCTAGGGACTAGCAAATAATAAGTTGGGGGTATTTGATAGACACATTTATGTGTCTATTTGGATCTCACTTATGTATATTGTTAGTGCTCAATTTTATACTTATTTGATTATTTTATCTTTTTGTAGGTGTTTTTGGAGAAATAAGCTTTTGCGGCGAAATTAGCCCGAAAAGTGGTATTTGCGCTCGTGGGAGAAAATTACTATTCGGACCCCTCATTTGGATAAGGGGAACCTCATTTGCTAAGGGGTATCCCAACTGCTATTTACACCCATCAGAGGATAGGGGGCGACCATCTTCTTCATCCTTTGAAACAAGTAATGGCGGGAAAGTTGCTGCAAAGTGCGTAATTATCTGGGTCGAATTTACACGAGTTTGTGTTGGATTTAATCACGGATTTGGATATGTTTGGCCCTGTTACGTCAAAACAGCATTGATATTTGTCTTGAAACCGAATATAGAGGAGACTTGCACGGATATTTCACTACACAAGGGAACAAGGATATTCCGAGATATTGGGGTTTATTTTGTGTTAGTTACGCACAGATAAGGAAAGAAAGATTTCTGCAAATTTAATATTATCTTTGAGATATCCTGGGACGTTGATTTTACTTGGAGACGCGAACGAGATGATATTCACGGGCTGTTATGTGGATTTGGGAGGAAGACATTCTCTTTTAGGATTCGTATATGTCTAGTTTAGAAAGTATCTAAGAAGAAAAATATGCATAAGGAAGCTTGAAAGAAAGAGAGAAGAAAAAAGGCAATTAAATCTTCGTACCTGCCGTGAAAGAAAAGAAAATTATTCTTGAGATTTTCTCAAGATATCTAGGGTCATGCGTGTATAAATACGCTTGGAGGAAGTCACATAGGGGAGTCGGGAGTTTTGGGGTCGATTGGAGAGTTTGGGTACGCTGCACGAAGAAATCACGCTGAGAGAAAGTTGCGGCGAGTGAAGAAGACGAAGAACCGACACTAGAGAAGTGTCGTTCTCAAGAACCCTAAAACACGAAGAACATAAAACTATCGCTATTCAACAGCAGAACTAAAGTATCGTTTAAAGGGCAGTCTTATTTCTTCTGTAACAGTCTCTTTGTAACACTTTTTCAGCGTTGCAAACTTCTGCTTTATTAGTTTTCTCTTGTTTTTCACCTATTTGAGCTATGAACAATTATTTTGAGCACGTGAATAATGCAAACTTCTTGCATTGATTTTTAATCGATTTATGATTTTCGTTGATTATTTGTGATTTTGTTTGATAGTGTATGCTTAGTCTAAGAACTTTTGATGCACTATGCTTACGATTTACATCTAATGCTTTATAAAATCTACTTTTGGCAAAGAAATAGAGTCTAGAAAAGAGCTAAAATTATTATGAATCATTGTATGAACCAATCGATTGTGAAGTTTGGTGGAATCCTAAGTCCCAGTATCTCTCAACATTGTTAAAATCTTTTCTTTGTTTCTAGTATTTTATTTAAGTAAGTCCTAAAATCAACAACTTCCCAAGTCCGAGAATCAAACCCTTTTCTTACCACTTCAAAACTACATCAGTTCTTCATATACATTTTCAAAATTGGAAATCTAATTGTCCCGTATTTTAGGATTGGTTTACCAACAAGGAAGTAGGTATACCACCAATACTGCAAATTACTCCATAATTTTAGTATTTAGTAATAACAATAAATTTAAAAATAATAATTTTGATATTTACCTCTATGATGCTCCAGAAACCAGTGAAGTTTGGTTCGCCCATGGACGCTTTATCCAGTGACAGTACAATTATGCTAAAATTGCAGATCCCCATTTATAATCGGGTGCTTTGTAGAGATCTTCTAACGCTTCAAGCCGACCAACATGAGCAACAGAAGTTGAGTTTGGAAAGAATGCATGACCCGGTACCCATAAGATAAACATCCTTTCGAGTTCGGGATAGTCATCTACATGTTCTCGGGTTTCGGGTTTGGTTAGGAAAATCTTCAAGGCCGCACATCTAATCCCACCTCCTTTCAAATCTTTACGAGGGATATCCGATTCCACAAACGAGGGACAAAGCGTCTCCCATTTACTATTTGAGATTCATTCGTCTTGATTGAATGGTGGCGGGTCTCCCATTCCACTTGGGATCCCACAAATGAAATACAAATCAAGGGGAGTAATTCCTATTACAAGTATAATATCAACTATGATTAATTCTTTTGATCATTTAATAATTATTTAAAAAAATTAATTTAAGTTGAGTTAAAAAAACTTACCAATTTCGAAATACATAAAATGGAATGTGTGCGTCGTCATCTACCACCTTTCTACCACTGCTTTCTGAATTTTTTTGTTATGGTTTCTAGGCTTTATTCAATAAAGCGCACGCCAAGCATATCTCATCAACCCTATCTCGGGACTGCAGCCGGTAGACCAACATAAACAACATTTAATTCTAAAAATCCACCTCTCGTGACATTATAATCCTCAAATCGTTCATGATGCCCGACACATGACCTGGAACTAATAATGGAGCAGCAACTATATTTGGGTTAGCAAACTCTTCTTTTCGATTTTGAGAAAAATCTACACCTGTGTGAGGCAACGATGTCGATTTATTTTTTCGATCTCTTTTCTTCTTTATAGTATTCGCCGCTCTTCTCACTATGTTCATATATTGTATTAGAAATTTTTGATTTTAGAAGAGTTTTAGAAGAAGGAAATGGAAGTGGTGTGTGACCGAAAATGAAATCAATAGAACGAATTTATAGGGTAGAAATTCGACCGTTGGAAATATAGGCATTAGGGAGTCGACCGTTGGAGACTTTTTGCCTAACGCCCGAGTTAGGACATCGAACTCCGCGTCGGGCCTACCGTCGCCGAGTTTTGAGTTCAAACGCCCGAGTCTGTCATCCTGTCGCGCTCCTGGTGGTCCAACGCCCTACGCTTTACCATAGTGGAAAACCCAGTTTGGTCATCCACGTGGCTGAACAAATGTTTGAGTTTGGCCATTGCCATAGGAACTGCTCTTACGTGGTGAGCTCTGTTTTGGGAAACTGGGTGGTGGGGAATGACGTCGGAGTACTGGCATGTTAGCGCCTTAACTGGTCTTCCCGACCTTAAGCATGTGTCTGGCTGACGGCATAAAGCTCGAAAACACCATTCGTCTTACCAGTGGCGAAACCAGGTTTTCAAAATAGAGGGGGTTAAAAAAAAATTGCCACACCCAAGTCTATGCGAGAAGGAAACACCACTTCTTATTTAACTAAGACTATTCCTTGAGCAAAACAATGTAAAACAACAATGTGCTCAATAGACCCCGACTCCGACTGTTGAAAATATGGGCACCCATTGTATGTGTGCATGCCTAAAGTCCATCTTGGGTGGATGAGTAAAGTCATATGCTTGACTTTGTCAAAGGAAAAATCCTTCTCCAACTAAGTAAGCCATGTGATACATGTGTCTTGTTTCTTTCCACCATGTATTTGCATGATGCTAACAAATGTTTAATCACTTATTCCATGTGTTTAGTCCATGCTAACAAGTGTTAGAACTTGCTCCAAGTGTTTGGTTCTTCCTTGACACTTACCAAGAGAGGATACTTGGAGTTAAAGTATAAATAGGCTTCTAGTTTCATTTGTTGAAACATAATAATAAGAAGAAAAACACTACAACTCAATAGTAGTGAGTTTAGAAAGAGATAAACCAAGTATGGAGATTAAGCTAGAGAGTTCTATGTGAGCATTAATTCAAAGCTAGAGAGTTCTAAGTGAGCATTCAAGTTAGTGATCAAGTCTTCTAGTATTCAAACATTAGTCGTAGAATCACCAAAATCACTTAGCATCCTTTGGAGAAGAAGTTGAAGTTCTATACGGTATTTAGTTTGTGGATTTATAGTTTGTGCTAGTTTTCGTGGTACATACTCACCGCCGAGTTTGGAGGTTCAAGAACGTGAAATGCAATTGATCCGTTGGTTCGACGTCATCCTCATTTGGAGCAATTACAAGGTACGAACTAATAACCCGCTTCCGCGTTTGATTTGTTCTACTAACATATATATCACTTATATATGACTAACATCGACAAACAAAACTTATACATAAATCGTTTGGAACATTGATTCTTTGAGTTTGCAGTATTGTAAGAGTCCGTAAAGAATTCTTAAATGCTTGCGCTCCTATAACAAGAATTATCTTTGGTATGTGGGCCGAGTAAGAATTTGAACTAAGATCTTGCGAGCCTGATACTGCCGATTGTTCCATTGTAAGTTCATAGTTCATATGAAGTGGTTACTCGTTTTAATTTTTGTCTCTAATCTATATGCAGCACATGTCATACATATTTAGAATCTAGCCATTCAAACTTCAAAAACACATCGGAAACTGAGTTGGCTTGACTGTAAGTAATACTAGATTTTACTGAAATTGTTGATTTTGTGAACAATGATTAATTTCAACTAACTAGTTAACTCTCTCCAACTATTCTTTCTTTGTTCTTCTTAGTTCTGCTCTGCTTGGTGGACTAAAATGCTGGTCTTGGTGGACTAAACGGATAATTTTTGTTTTGGTTAAGGGCAAAACACTAACGAGGTGAGGATTTATAGGAAAAAAAAAGGGGGGCTACAGCCAGGTTTAGTCAACCTGTGCTTCCGCCCTGCGTCTTACCCACGTAATTAATGGTTCTCAAGCTTCTTTTCATGGAATAAGTTGGGGATAGAACTCCTGCGATAATATATACTGTAAATCCTATGAAATGTATTTAGGGGTAGTTTTTGAGGTAATTTTTGGATCATTGAATTCAATTTTCGGACTATTTAACTAGTACGGTATTGGATTTGGATATTTTGTTTATTGGTTATGGGCTTAATTTTAATTTGGCCTATTTGTTAGGTCAAATCAGTTTCAAGTTTGAAACTAAAAGAAGCCTAAAACTAGGGGTGAGCATAAGCCGGTATGGACCGGTTTTCACCTCATCCGCATCCAATCTAATACATTACGGATTTCAAATTTGCCATCCGCATCCAACCCGATCCAATGGATGCACGGATGGACGGATTGGATACGGATAATCCAATACATTTGTTTAGTTAAAATTTATAATAAAGAAAATAAAGCCAACACAAATGACTTCTTACAAAACCTACATCTATAATACAAAACAGAAGGGGTTTTTGAGCTTGGACGGTCGGGATAACATTTGAGAGATAAACGTTACATCCGACCATCCCAGTCTCATCCCATCCAAAGACATCCGACGGATGTAAGACTTGTAACCTCCTTCAATTATAAATATACATTAATTAGACATTAAATGTGACAAAAATAAAAATAAAGACCATCATTTATATCTCCTGGAGTTAAAAACATGTATAGTTAATGTTATTGTCAGTAATAAATTAGCCTTCCTTCGTCAAACTATAAAGAGAGAACAACATTAGAATCTTTATCAACATAAGAAAAAAAATTATTTTTCATTTGGGAACCAGTTAAATATGATAAGGTACCATCAAGCGAATATTTGAACAATAGTGTGTATGCATGTTAATTTTAATTGAGTCTAATGTTGGGCAAGTGTGTAAACTAACCGTACTTTTGAAATAAAGGTGCACAAAGATTACACTTGAGTATCCTTTTCTGTTCCTGTGTCGATTTTCATTTGACAAACTCATGTATTCAATGTTTAGTGGAAACTTTTGAGGAACTTTTGGGTGTCATCCTAGAGTAGATAGTTAATATTAAACCCAAAGGGTTTTGTTAGTACTAAAATTTTAAACCTTGTCAAGTTCCAGATTTTTACTATTTTATAAAATCACAATTGACGAGAGTAAAAATTTGTTTAAATTCTATGTAGCAAATAAAACCACAAATAGTGTCCTTATCAAAACTGTAGGATCAGAATATCGCATCACCAACACCCTTGCGAAACCTTCACAATCTGTAGATGGTGCCTAAGGCATGGTTATGCGTACAAACCTACCTTTTATTGCTTTGGGGAAATGCAATATTACACGCATCTTTACTTATTCGTTTTAGAACCCAATATTAGTTAACCTTTTCTGCGTACCAGTTGGTAACTGGATTTAAGCCTGACATCCACGTTCTTACACATTTTTGGTTGCACTATATATGTGCCATTAAGACTTCACATCGTACTATAATGGGTCTTCAAAACTGTTAAGTAGTTATGTTGGAAATGGAGTTCCCAACAATAATCTGCATTTTAAAACCTTTGGCAGGAGATCTCTTACCGCTAGATTTGCGGGTTGTCATTTTGATGATACGGTCTTCCCGTTGTTAGGGGGGAGATAAGAAAAATTATTTTCTAAGGGAACGACAGGAATTGTCGTGGTATGTTCCCACTGTGTCTCATATTGATTCTTGTACTCCACAAATATAAATATGAAGTGACAAAGAATAATCGATTTTACAAAGTGCACTGATATCGAAAACGTGACACGATCACACTTACCAGCTGCAAATATTCCTGCAAGGTTAGAAATCCTCAGTATGGGGTACACCATAGACTAAGGTGTTGTAACTACTCTTGGTGGAAGTGTAGTTAAGGCCGTGAATCCACAAAGGAAGATGGAGAGACCACCGGAGTTCGATCAATACTCACCTAGAAAGGAAGCAGATGATTAAGGCACAACCTAATTTTTATCATTAATGAAATCATCTCATTTGATTGTCTCTGACTATGTCCATGAATCAATACTGGAGGACGCTCCGAAGTTTGATGATTCCAGAGAATAATGAAATCCTAAAGGATTATGAGAATGCGCACGAGTCAATGGAAAGATCATGCGAGCATATTGATGATTGATTTGATATACACTTGCTTAGGGAAATAAAGAAAGATGAGATCGAAACAAGCTCCTTGTTGCTTAATGTCAACGAAGAGAATATTTGGCCTATACAATCCAGGTAGAACTTGGTTCTTTGACAAATATACAGGTATTTGGTGTGGTAGTGCTAACCAACCAAGTGTAAATCCTATTGGACATACATGATTAATTTGTCACAAAGCATAATGAGAAGAAAGAAGTCTTAAAGTATAAAGACTCGCCTTGTGGCGCGAGGTTTCTCATAAAGCCCTGGAATTGTTCTCTTATAATGAACTTCATAGTGTTCCGCTACTCAGTTAGCTTGGTAATTTCAAAAGGACTTGAAATGCAGCATATGTATGTGGTTGTTACGTATCTCTGAAAGAATCAAGAGATAGAATATATTTACAAAAGTGCTTAATAGCCATTTGTTACCCAAATCAAGTGACTCTAAACCACTGAGTGCGTTTACAGTTAGACAGAACGCTCACTTATAGATAGCAAACAGGCGGATGTGGTATACCCGTCTAAGTGGCTATTTGATTTGGAGGGGATAGACAAGTAAGTTATTTTTCCTTGCGTATTCACAAGAAAGTTCCTGATTTGGAATTGTAGCTATCTATGTAGATGGTATAGACATGATGGGTACTCTTGATGTAATAAGATACCTTAAAACTTATTAGAAATCCGAATTTGAGATGAAAAATCTGGGGAAAGCTCGACCGAATACTGAGCTTGTGGTATATTATTCCACCAGTTTGCATATGTCTAAATTTGTCAGGCAATTTAATAAAGACAAGCATCTTGATAGCACTCCCATGATTAGTCGAGGTTCAAATGTAAGTAAGTGACCATTTCGTCTAAAGGAAGATGACGAAGATGTGTTGGGGATGAAATTCCCATATCTAAGTACAATATACGCATTGTTGTACTTAGTATAGTAATATACTCGATTAAGTTTTACATCCTCAGGGAACTTGTTAGCTAGATATAGCTCAGCGCCAACGCAACGTCATTGGAATGGTACAATGAATGTAATCATGTACTTAAAAGTAACCATTGACATGATTTTTTTTATCCCTGCAAAGACATAAAAAAGAATGCTAATGAAAGTGCAATCCTAAAGTTGTTGACTATGAAGGAACAATAATCTCTTCTCCAACGAAAGTAATCAGGGGGAGATATGGTAAACTATTTTCTAGGTCATTACCGATATTCAGTTTCGAAAAGTACATGACTAAAGGAACTGTCTAGAACAACTCTGAAAGTAATCAGGGGGAGATGCCGACATCGGGGAAGGATCCAAGGATATGATGTCGACATATTTTACTTCGAAATTGAAGCCGTGTTGTACTATTTTTCCCTTCGATTGAGAATAGTTTTTCCCAAAGGGTATTGTTACTCGATAAGGTTTTTAGCGAGAGAACACTAAAAACATCAAGTATGTTGAACGTTGAAGACATAAAGATCGTCGTTGATATTACTGAAAATATCTGAATCAAAGAAATGAAACGCGATAGTCTGTTAAGCAATGTAACTTCCAGAATCAATAACATGGTCTTATAAACATTCAAGTCACCAAAGTAAAGTGTGATAAACTCCTTTTGGCTACATTAAACTAATGAAAATTTTCTGACATCATGGGGAGCATCTAATGGTTTGTTGAACTATTTTCCTTTACCGAGGTTGCTTTTTCCCACATGGTTTTGTTACTCGGAAAGGTTTTTAATGAGACAACAACAAACACCGGGAATGTAATTTCCCATCTAAGGCTATTGTCTTTCCCACGAGGATTTTCTTCATTAAGAGTTGTGAAGCAACTAGTCAATTTCAACGGAGCAAAGTGATCATCTGCAACGGATCACCTTTACTTGCATCTGTCACGTTGTACTCTTTTCCCTTCATCAAGGTTTTATCCCACTGGGCTTTTCCTTGTCAAGGTTTAATGAGGCAACATATTCGAGTCCAACTATGTTCTAAGTTTGCTTAATTTGTACTCTTTTTCTTTAGTTCAGGTTTTGCCCCTCTGGGTTTTCCTGACGAAGTTTTAACGAGGCAATTAACTTAGACTCATCGATCTTTGAAGTTCGTATTGCATGTGATGAACTACATGCAAAGTACGAGACAACATGTGAAGTACTGCATGTGAAGAGTTGTACCAACGTTTTATCCCACTGGGTTTTTTCCTTGTCAAAGTTTTAATGAGGAAATTGATTTCGGCACAAGTTATCAAGGAGGGGATGACATTTGAAGACCTACATTCGAAGCACTATATGTGAAGCACTACATCTGGAGTTCCATTGTTGAACCGCACAAGGGGGAGTGTTAAAGGGCCCGTGCCATGGATGTGCGGTCTAAAACGGAAATCTTTTCGGTTTCCCCTTTTCCATGTATATAAAGGATATTACATGTAACCACGGAACTCTCCGATCAATAGAATCCATTGCCTCTTTCTCTTTTCCCTACTATTCTACTGCAAAGTTTTAAGATTTAATGGTCTGGTGTGTGTGGTCAACACCACAACCCAGCACCAGCACCTCCACCTCGTTTTAATTACTAGCCACCTACCTATTCAACCTATTGCGTCTTCCACCACTATCAATCCTTTTTTCGGCCTCACGCTGCCGTCTCCTCTCTTTCTTGACCCCTCCCTCCCTCTACTTTAAATGAGCAGTGTTATCCCACACGACTTTGCGGGATGATTTCTCCCAAAAGCGACTTTTTTACCGTTGGATCATGTTAAAATCCGGATCTAATAGCCTTGAACCCTTTAGGGGAAGCGGTGGGTCCTTTCCTGAATGTGAATCTAACCGTTAATTTGATCATCCAATGGTAAAGAAGTCGCTCTTGTGGGAAGCCATCCCGCAAATTCGTGTGGGATAGCATTCGTCACTTTAAATTTCATTTCAGTCTTGCACACTGCTGCCCTGTACTTTGTACCCCTCCTTAATCAATACACAGTGACAGACCCATATCATCCATACATATGCACAAACAATGCCATGACGGCATGACCTCATGCATAGACTGACCATTTAAGATGTCATGATTCCTCATGAGTATTGCCTAGAGTAAATGAATTAAGAGATCTTGATTGGCTCATGACTTCATTCATTTTCACCACAAAACTACCACTGAAGTGACGCGCAGACGTAGTACCCAATTAAACAGTGGGACCCGGAAGGAACTTTCACCCTGGTGATCATGGGATATCTTATGAAATGGCAAAATTTAAGGCTTCATATTTCATAATCTAGTCCTCCCAAAATAGACAGACAAAAGGATCACACAAGATCCTGCGAATCAATCTATTAAATATAGTCCTGTACATACAGTATCGTAATGATAGACTTTTTGTCCCTGGAGGAAATTAACGGTGGTGATTCGATTAGTTTTGGGTTCTTTTTGCGAGGATCTCGAGGTTGACTCTGTTGATGACAGAAGGAAACTCTGATAAAGGACTGTCTTGGACAGAGAAATGTAATGATGAGGTAAAACGAGGACATGGTACTTGATTAATGAAAAAGTTAGAGGAGAAATATGTCAACTTTGGTCTGAGATGAACACAAAGGTCGATGTCACCTGTTTGTCAACCAAGACGAAATTGGTAAGGACGGAGTCATTAAGGACAGGGATAAGGCGGTGGTCAGGTGGTGATCTGGAGAATGAGTATGTTAGAGTAGTTCTTATGGGATGAACAAACTCGGAGTTTGTTCATTTTGCTCTCACTATAGCATAAACAAACATGAAAAATGGATGTTCAAATCATCAAATCTGTTGCTTTGAACATTGAGTCGGAATACTGAGCGCGCGTCGTACATGTTAAAGACGGAGACATTTCTTTTCCGACGCCGGCGTCCGGAAGAAAAACCGCCAACACGTTATTATTCCCGGCGCGTTTTTAAGTTATAACGCTCGAGTCCGTATCAAAGTCGCTAGCGTCAGTCCTAATGGCGCCAACGGCTCAATCTGAACGGCTCACAAATCTTGTGATCCAACGGTTATATTTTTTGAATTCTATAAATACTCCCCATTTCGACTCTAAATTCACACATTCTACACATTCTTCTCTTCACTCTCAATTCTTGATAGAACATGTCTCGGCCCCGGTTGCTTCGGCAAACTATCCATGGGTAAATTTCTGGGCCGTTATTCACGATGGGTTCTGCAGTGACACTTGTAATCCGAGTCGTCGTTCTATATCTGACATAGAACATCGTTTTGGTACAATTAAGAAAGAAGTAATTGAGTTTGTAGCTTTAACCATACATGTAAATCGATATCGACTGAGAGGTGAAACTAATGCTGAGATGGTAACAAGATCGTTGGCTGAATGGCGAAGATGGAAAAATGTGGCTTTTCCTTTCGACAAATGTTTTGAAATCCTTAAGGTGTTGAACAGTTTCAACCCCTTCCTTGGTGTTGTTGTTCCACCTAGTACTTCTTCTCATTAGTGAAGCTAATGTAATGTGTAGTCCGTCGTAATTTAGTGAAGCGAATGTAAAACGCTTACTTCTAAACATATGTAATTTTATTTAATTAAGATTGCCGTACTTTTAACACTAAAAACTACAAATGTAGCAGAATTAAAAATTACATTAATCTCTCTAACGTCGCTCATCTCTAGCTCCCTCATTGTTATTTTCTGGAGGCAAGAATTCAGAAAGTCCTGGGGATAGACCTGGTAAATCACCCAAAGCCAACATAGTATGTAAATTTCCAAATGTTGATAGACCTGGGGATAGACCTAATAGACATGGCTGACCTGGATGAACAAAATTAGGCAATTGACCTGGCTGAACAAATTAGGCGATTGGAAAGCACTATGTGTACTCGATCCAAGCATATAAGAGGTTTGTTGTTGTGGTGGTGTCGGTGTGTAGCATTCATTTGGGTTGTAGGGCACATTTGGGTTGTAGGCGAGAATGTTGATAAAATGCGCTTAGGTTCAAGTCGAAATATCTAAGGTTGAGATACGAGCACAATTTGTGGTGAAGTAGTATTGTCTTGTGTTTCTCGCACCACTTGTTTCTTCACTTTCTTGCCATGATCTGTTGATTTCTTCACTTTTGTGCAATGATCTGTTGCTCCTGGTGGAATCGGGAGATTGGGAATGCCGCCCATCATCATTTACAGTTGGAGTTGGAGTCAATCCAAACATTGTGTCTGTCTGCCATTTTCGTAGTTGTTCCAAGTGCATCGCCTCTACTTGCCTATTCCGCCAATGCAAATCGTTGAGTCGAATCTGCAACTCTTCCTCACTGGCAGTGACATTGTCATAAGGATAATCACGGTCCATACCTTGGGAAACAATGGGGATCGTGGTTGACTCACCTTGTGAAGTAATACTTTGCACTCCCAATGAATTTCGGGCATATTTGACGAGGATGATGAAGAACTTGAACCCGTCCTGGGATAAGTCATAAAGCTTGGCTCTTCTAAAGGTGGTTGGCTAGGAACGATATTTGGATTATGGGACATGTTTGATAACCCTGGGAAATCAACCCCATAGACGTGCATGTTCTCGTGTCTCAATCACATGCTTCGTAATTGACCGGGTACCTGTTGACATAATGCTCTTCACTAATATCCAACTTTGTATTGAGTTCATACCTCTCCCAACCGGTTATTCTCAGCCGATAAAAATCTGATGTAGAGGTTAGCATCTGTTGTAGCGGTTTAATTGCAATTGCAAATATACTTTGTATTTGGTACTGCACTCTTTCTCCCATATACCAAACCCCTCTTTGTGATTCCGGACTGTAAAAAACAACTCTACGCATAGAATAATCAAGAATTCTTTGTCCAACATCATCACTATCTTTATGCACGGTAAACCAACATAAGGGTGAACAACTACGTTGTTGTGGCTCCGAGTCATCTTTGTAACCTCTCGCACAAAAACCGGAACCAAAGACGTCATTGCGGTGTTCTTCTCTATGTTGTTCTTGATAGACACATTTATGTGTCTATTTGGATCTCAATTATGTATATTGTTAGTGCTCAATTTTATACTTATTTGATTATTTTATCTTTTTGTAGGTGTTTTTGGAGAAATAAGCTTTTGCGGCGAAATAAGCCCGAAAAGTGGTATTTGCGCTCGTGGGAGAAAATTACTATTCGGACCCCTCATTTGGATAAGGGGCACCTCATTTGCTAAGGGATATCCCAACTGCTATTTACACCCATCGAGAGGATAGGGGCGACCATCTTCTTCATCCTTTGAAACAAGAAATGGCGGGAAAGTCGTTGCAAAGTGCGTAATTATCTGGGTCGAATTTACACGAGTTTGTGTTGGATTTAATCACGGATTTGGATATGTTTGGCCCTGTTACGTCAAAACAGGATTGATATTTGTCTTGAAACCGAATATAGAGGAGACTTGCACGGATATTTCACTACACAGGGGAACAAGGATATTCAGAGATATTTTTGGGGTTTATTTTGTGTTAGTTACGCACGATAAGGAAAGAAAGATTTACGCAAATTTAATACTATCTTTGAGATATCATGGGACGTTGATTTTACTTGGAGACGCAGAAACGAGATGATATTGACGGTCATTATGTGGACTGGGAGGAAGACATTCTCTTGTAGGATTCAGTATATGTCTAGTTTGGAAAGTATCTAAGAAGAAAAATATGCGTAAGGAAGCTTGAAAGAGAAGAGAGAAGAAAAAAAGGCAATTAAATCTTCGTACCCTGTCGTGAAAGAAAAGAAAATTATTCTTGAGATTTTCTCAAGATATCTAGGGTCATGCGTGTATAAATAGGCTTGGAGGAAGTCACATAGGGGAGTCGGGAGTTTTGGGGTCGATTGGAGAGTTTGGGTACGCTCGATACGAAGAAATCACGCTGCAGAGAAAGTTGCGACGAAGAAAGTGAAAGAAGACGAAGAACGACACTAGAGAAGTGTCGTTCTCAAGAACCCTAAAACACGAAGAACATATGACGCGCAAGGAACTGTCGCAAAAAACTATCGCTATTCAACGAGAACTAAAGTATCGTTTAAAGGCGCCTTATTTCTTACGTAATGATCTCTTTGTAACACTTTTTTAGCGTTGTAAACTTCTGCTTTATTAGTTTTCTCTTGTTTTTCACCTATTTGAGCTATGAACAATTATTTTGAGCACGTGAATAATATGAGGAGCTAAACCCCAACACTGGGATGACGGAGGAAGCCATATTTCACAATGGTTGGTAATTATAATTGATTCTTAAGACTTCTTGCATTGATTTTTAATCGATTTATGATTTTCATTGATTATTTGTGATTTTGTTTGATAGTGTATGCTTAGTCTAAGAACTTTTGATGCACTATGCTTACGATTTACATCTAATGCTTTATAAAATCTACTTTTGGCAAAGAAATAGAGTCTAGAAAAGAGCTAAAATTATTATGAATCATTGTATGAACCAATCGATTGTGAAGTTTGGTGGAATCCTAAGTCCTAGTATCTCTCAACATTGTTAAAATCTTTTTTTTGTTTCTTGTATTTTTCTTAATTAATCTCAAAACCAAATCTTCATAAAAGTCCGAGCAACGAATCCCTTTCTTACCACTGTTAAAACTACATCAGTTTTTGGCGCCACCGACGCGGACTTGTATTTAGGTTTAGTTTTTAGGTTTTGTATATATTTTATTTATTATTTTTTTAGATTATTTTTTGTTCTATTTTACTTCTTTGGTATTTTTGTTTTTGCTGTGCAGGATTTGCTTGAAGCGAAACGTGGAAAGTTGAACTTGCCTTACAAAAAGGGAGAAACTGAAGATTTTTATTTTTAGACTTTCATATTATTTTTCGTAGTTTCTTTATTTATTTTTGGACTTGTAAGTTTATTTTTATTTGTTTGTGTTTATTTGTAGTATTTTTTATATATATATTAAAAAAAACAAAAAAAAAAAAAAAAACACTGCACACACCAATTGCATCTTCGTCGGACTACCGAGTTTAGGAAAACGGGTGGATTAGTAAGCTGAACCCGTGCCTTGGGCCTTATGGGAGTTACCAGATGAAAGTCCACAAACCTCAGCCTCGTACCTTTGGGTATATTTTGTTGTAGGTAACCCAAGCTTACCTAAATTTGTTAGCCCAAGACTTGCATGTGCACGATTTTCTTGCTTCACTAGTATTACTTATATTTTTGTCGAAATGGTGAAGGAAAATGATGATGAGGTCCCAGAGTAAAAACCCTTAGGGATCGTTTGAACCCGTCTAGGGTAGTGCATGACCCAGTGTAGTTCCACGGATTCTACGGTCCAATTTGATATTAGACCCGAGACTATTGGCTTGCTTCATAAGTTTAGGGATTAGAGAATGAGAACCCATATACCCACATAAGAGACTTTGAAATGATTTGTGACACACTGAACTATCCGAATGTCTCTAAAGATGTGCTTAGGTTACGTTTGTTTCACTTCTCTCTCTATGATAAAGCCAAAGAGTTGTATCATTTTATTCCCTCTAAAACAATTACCACCTGGGATGGTCTTGTAGAGGTATTTGTTAAGAAATTCTACCCACACCATAAGACTGCAGCTGTTCGGCAGTCTATTCAAACCTTTAAGCAGAAATTAGGTGAAAAACTTCATGATTATGTAGAAAGGTTTAGTGAATTGTTATACCAGTGTCCACATCACGGCTTTGAAAAAGCCCATATGGCCCAAATTTTATATGAGGGCCTTGATAGTGAAACCCGTATGCAGGTAGAAACAATTAGTGGTGGAGAATTTACACATCAAGACCCGTTTGAATGTTTTGACGAGTTCATCGAGTTAGCTGAGAAGACTCGTCAATGGGCTTCAATGAGAGAACCAGAAATACCTAGAAATCCTATCCATATGATCGATAGAGTTGATTATGTGTCAGATATTCTTAGGCGTCTAGAGGCCTTAGAAATGAATCAAGGGTCACACCATACTAGATACGAAGAGCAAGCCCATGCTCTTTATAAAAACTCTAGGTTTGAAAACCGTCAGAGATTTGATCCATATTCCGATACTTATAACCCTGGTTGGAGAAACCACCCGAATTTCTCTTGGTCTAAGGGCCAGAGTCAAGGTCAGTCAAGTATTTCCCGGACTCTCCCAAGTTTTGGGTATACTAAGAAATATTTAGAGCCGTATCGATGTATCGAACCCGTCGGATAAAAAAATCATGAGCTTAGAAGAGTCTCGACAATCTTATCTCATAACACCTGCGAGTTTAAGCAAACGGTTGAGAAAGGTTTACGGGACAACTCTCGGGCTATTTCAACTAAAAATCGAGTTAGTATAATTGCAGAGTTTTTGAGCGAAAGAGAGAAAGGCAAGTTACCCAGTCAACCACTACCCAATACTAGAGCAATTCATGAAGTATCCTCCAGAGAGAAAGAGTTCAATCATGTGAATTCTGTAACAACCCTTAGGAGTGGTAAAACGGTAGACAATAAGGTAGTCATGCCTAATAGTGGACATACTGTAGATCCACCTTCTAGTTCCCATTCTAGTTCCCAAGATGAGCCCCAGAAGGAGCCATTAGCTGAAGAGACTGATAAAATTTCTAGTGATGCCAATGTGGTTCCCGATAGATCTTATTTGTGCCCAGAGCCCCATATCCACAGTTGTTAGTCCAGCTAAGAGAGAGTCGACTTTCAACGAAATAATGGAGATTTTTAAGCAGGTAAACATTAACATCCCTTTATTAGAAGCAATTAGGCAAATGCCTGATTATCCCAAGTTTCTTAAGGATCTTTGTACTCGAAAACGTAAGCTTAATGTCCTTAAGAAAGCCTTTTTAGCTGGTCAGGTAAGTTCAATCCTTCTGAACCAAACAACCCCTAAGTATAAAGACCCTCGGATGCCCCACCATATCTTGTACGATTGGTAATCACATGGTTGATAAAGCATTACTTGACTTAGGAGCCGTGTTAACCTACTCATGTACCATGTGTACACCCAAACTAGGTCTTGGTGAGTTGAACCCGACTAAAATGACCCTACGGTTAGGCGATAGGTCCACAAAGTCCCTCGTGGTGTCATAGAGGATGTTCGATTGAGGTTGATAAATTTATTTATCCAGTGGATTTTGTTGTTCTAGACACTCAACCTGTTCAGGACCCTAGTGCTCAAATACCAGTGATTCTAGGTCGCCCATTTTTAGCCACATCTAATGGTATAATCAACTGTAGGACCGGACTTATGAATATATCCTTTGGTAACATGACCACTGAACTAAATGTCTTTAATGTTACTAGACAACCTTCTAATGAATCAGAGGAAGTGAATATGATTAGCACTTTAGTTCAGGATCTAATTCAGGATAATTGGGACAACACTTTATTTGGTGATTCCTTAGATGAATTTGATGACACAATTCTCTTAAGTCAGTTAAGTGACCAAACTTTTGAACTAGAAGAAGCTCTCGAGTACTTTAAAGACTCTAAAGACCCTGAAATTCAAGCCATAGTGCTAGGCCTTACGGAGAGTAATGTTGACCCTAAGTTTGGGGGTAATGATCTAGAAAAAGCTCTTGAGTATTTTAAAGACTCCGAGGATCCGGAAATTCAAGCTATAGTTAGAGGTCTTTATGAAAATACTGATTACCCTAAGTTTGGGGGTAGTGATGGTCAAATATCCCTAGTAGAAGTCCCTAACTTGGGAATCGAGCCTAATATACATGAGGTATTACCTGAGTCTCTTCCAACTCCTCAACTTGATCCTCCTGATACTGTCCAAGAGGAAATCCAGCAACTAGAAACCCATAGTTCAGAAAAATCTGTTTGTCAAGACACTCATATGAAGCCCAAGTGGGCACCACAGAAACCCAGTTGTCTTGCAGGAAACCTTGGATGAGCATGTGCTTTATCTGTTAATTTTTCTGATTTGGTGCAGTTGTCTAATAATTGTGGCAATTTTATTTGATTTTGTTGACCCACAGTTGTTTCACTATTGATATATGATTTGAAAGGCAATTAGCTATTTTGTGGTATTTGACGTCTGGCTGAAGACTTTAAACTTAGCACTTCTTGGGAGGTAACCCATGCTCATGCAACACGGTAATATCTTTCCTTAACTCTTTTGCTTCAAATGGTAACAGTTTCTCCTTGTTCATGCTTTTAATTTTATCTTTAAAACATTGAGGACAATGTTAGATTTAAGTTTGGGGTATGGGAGAAACTTTTCGGTTAAAATAAATAAACTCCGAGCCTAGAAATTTATGTTTATTAAGGATGGCACTAACTAATCTAAGTGGATGGAAGCATTTTGGTTGTAGGAGTTGAGGAACCAATCTGATTAAATGGAAACATCTAACGAGTCTATTCATAAAAGCACAGAGCTCGGGTGTTAGAATTAAAGAAAAAAAAACATGGTAGTTTCGCCATATCTCGTTGAATCCTTTTCACTTCTATTTTTATTTTGTTTTCTTTAAAATATGTTTCTCTAAGTGATTAGGTGGGGCTCACGATTCAAGTTGTTACCACTGCTAGGGTAAAATAGAGTGATTGAGATATAAAAAAAAAAAAAAAAAAAAAAATTGAGACCCGACCATCAGACCAAAAGGAATAAATTCAATAAAGTCGACCACTGGAACCCTTGTATATGTCAGTTGTGTTGATATTAGTCCGGACTAGTATCTCAGTCCATTAGGATAGGTTCGTTTTGGCAGTGGCCTTCAGACGAGATATGAGAAACACTCGCTCACCCTAGACAACATCAAAACCATCTACGTTTTCTATATCCATTTCTTACTCTATCCATCTGATTGGTCGACTCACGGTTATGATGTCCGAAACTATCCGAGTAGAGATCTCGTGACTTATATATGAATTTTAGTATGCTTGAGTGCAAACTCGTGTACAACAATTGGAATTTCGCATCAGGGTACTTCCTCCTGTAGTCAATAAGTATGCCAACCAAGGAGATTCTTTAGTGCCTTCCAAGGTTCTGCGTAAATAGCTAAGGTATGGAGTAAAGGTTTTGTGGGTACACCTCTGGTAAACCCTCCCGAGACTATAACTCGGCCACTAGGGCCACCTAGGGGTTTAAAGGCTTATTGCATACGCTAAATGCAATCGACGATGCCTGCGACAGTGAGTTAGAATTTTATTTTAGATTTGCTAGGGACTAGCAAATAATAAGTTTGGGGGTATTTGATAGACACATTTATGTGTCTATTTGGATCTCACTTATGTATATTGTTAGTGCTCAATTTTATACTTATTTGATTATTTTATCTTTTTGTAGGTGTTTTTGGAGAAATAAGCTTTTGCGGCGAAATTAGCCCGAAAAGTGGTATTTGCGCTCGTGGGAGAAAATTACTATTCGGACCCCTCATTTGGATAAGGGGAACCTCATTTGCTAAGGGGTATCCCAACTGCTATTTACACCCATCAGAGGATAGGGGGCGACCATCTTCTTCATCCTTTGAAACAATTAATGGCGGGAAAGTTGCTGCAAAGTGCGTAATTATCTGGGTCGAATTTACACGAGTTTGTGTTGGATTTAATCACGGATTTGGATATGTTTGGCCCTGTTACGTCAAAAAACAAAGATTGATATTTGTCTTGAAACCGAATATAGAGGAGACTTGCACGGATATTTCACTACACAAGGGAACAAGGATATTCCGAGATATTGGGGTTTATTTTGTGTTAGTTACGCACAGATAAGGAAAGAAAGATTTCTGCAAATTTAATATTATCTTTGAGATATCCTGGGACGTTGATTTTACTTGGAGACGCAGAACGAGATGATATTCACGGGCTGTTATGTGGACTGGGAGGAAGACATTCTCTTTTAGGATTCGTATATGTCTAGTTTAGAAAGTATCTAAGAAGAAAAATATGCATAAGGAAGCTTGAAAGAGAAGAGAGAAGAAAAAAAAGGCAATTAAATCTTCGTACCCTGTCGTGAAAGAAAAGAAAATTATTCTTGAGATTTTCTCAAGATATCTAGGGTCATGCGTGTATAAATACGCTTGGAGGAAGTCACATAGGGGGAGTCGGGAGTTTTGGGGTCGATTGGAGAGTTTGGGTACGCTCTGGTACGAAGAAATCACGCTGCAGAGAAAGTTGCAGCAGCAGGTGAAGAAGACGAAGAACTGACACTAGAGAAGTGTCGTTCTCAAGAACCCTAAAACACGAAGAACATAAAACTATCGCTATTCAACAGCAGAACTAAAGTATCGTTTAAAGGGCAGTCTTATTTCTTCATAATGATCTCTTTGTAACACTTTTTCAGCGTTGCAAACTTCTGCTTTATTAGTTTTCTCTTGTTTTTCACCTATTTGAGCTATGAACAATTATTTTGAGCACGTGAATAATGCAAACTTCTTGCATTGATTTTTAATCGATTTATGATTTTCGTTGATTATTTGTGATTTTGTTTGATAGTGTATGCTTAGTCTAAGAACTTTTGATGCACTATGCTTACGATTTACATCTAATGCTTTATAAAATCTACTTTTGGCAAAGAAATAGAGTCTAGAAAAGAGCTAAAATTATTATGAATCATTGTATGAACCAATCGATTGTGAAGTTTGGTGGAATCCTAAGTCCCAGTATCTCTCAACATTGTTAAAATCTTTTCTTTGTTTCTAGTATTTTATTTAAGTAAGTCCTAAAATCAACAACTTCCCAAGTCCGAGAATCAAACCCTTTTCTTACCACTTCAAAACTACATCGAGTTCTTCATATACATTTTCAACATTGGAAATCTAATTGTCCCGTATTTTAGGATTGGTTTACCAACAAGGAAGTAGGTATACCACCAATACTGCAAATTACTCCATAATTTTAGTATTTAGTAATAACAATAAATTTAAAAATAATAATTTTGATATTTACCTCTATGATGCTCCAGAAACCAGTGAAGTTTGGTTCGCCCATGGACGCTTTATCCAGTGACAGTACAATTATGCTAAAATTGCAGATCCCCATTTATAATCGGGTGCTTTGTAGAGATCTTCTAACGCTTCAAGCCGACCAACATGAGCAACAGAAGTTGAGTTTGGAAAGAATGCATGACCCAGTACCCATAAGATAAACATCCTTTCGAGTTCAGGATAGTCATCTACATGTTCTGGGTTTCTGGGTTTGGTTAGGAAAATCTTCAAGGCCGCACATCTAATCCCACCTCCTTTCAAATCTTTACGAGGGATATCCGATTCCACAAACGAGGGACAAAGCGTCTCCCATTTACTATTTGAGATCCATTCGTCTTGATTGAATGGTGGCGGGTCTCCCATTCCACTTGGGATCCCACAAATGAAATACAAATCAAGGGGAGTAATTCCTATTACAAGTATAATATCAACTATGATTAATTCTTTTGATCATTTAATAATTATTTAAAAAAATTAATTTAAGTTGAGTTAAAAAAACTTACCAATTTCGAAATACATAAAATGGAATGTGTGCGTCGTCATCTACCACCTTTCTACCACTGCTTTCGGAATTTTTTTGTTATGGTTTCTAGGCTTTATTCAATAAAGCGCACGCCAAGCATATCTGTCAACCCTATCTCGGACTGCAGCCGGTAGACCAACATAAACAACATTTAATTCTAAAAATCCACCTCTCGTGACATTATAATCCTCAAATCGTTCATGATGCCCCGACACATGACCTGGAACTAATAATGGAGCAGCAACTATATTTGGGTTAGCAAACTCTTCTTTTCGATTTTGAGAAAAATCTACACCTGTGTGAGGCAACGGTGTCGATTTATTTTTTCGATCTCTTTTCTTCTTTATAGTATTCGCCGCTCTTCTCACTATGTTCATATATTGTATTAGAAATTTTTGATTTTAGAAGAGTTTTAGAAGAAGGAAATGGAAGTGGTGTGACTGAAAATGAAATCAATAGAACGAATTTATAGGGTAGAAATTCGACCGTTGGAAATATAGGCATTAGGGAGTCGACCGTTGGAGACTTTTTGCCTAACGCCCGAGTTAGGACACTGAACTCCCGCGTCAGGCCTACTGTCGCCGAGTTTTGAGTTCAAACGCCCGAGTCTGTCATCCTGTCGCGCTCCTGGTGGTCCAACGCCCTACGCTTTACCATAGTGGAAAACCCAGTTTGGTCATCCACGTGGCTGAACAAATGTTTGAGTTTGGCCATTGCCATAGGAACTGCTCTTACGTGGTGAGCTCTGTTTTGGGAAACTGGGTGGTGGGGAATGACGTCGGAGTACTGGCATGTTAGCGCCTTAACTGGTCTTCCCGACCTTAAGCATGTGTCCGGGCGACGGCATAAAGCTCGAAAACACCATTCGTCTTACCAAAGGTGGCGAAACCCAAGGTTTTCAAAATAGAGGGGGTTAAAAAAATTGCCACACCCAAGTCTATGCGAGAAGGAAACACCACTTCTTATTTAACTAAGACTATTCCTTGAGCAAAACAATGTAAAACAACAATGTGCTCAATAGACCCCGACTCCGACTGTTGAAAATATGGGCACCCATTGTATGTGTGCATGCCTAAAGTCCATCTTGGGTGGATGAGTAAAGTCATATGCTTGACTTTGTCAAAGGAAAAATCCTTCTCCAACTAAGTAAGCCATGTGATACATGTGTCTTGTTTCTTTCCACCATGTATTTGCATGATGCTAACAAATGTTTAATCACTTATTCCATGTGTTTAGTCCATGCTAACAAGTGTTAGAACTTGCTCCAAGTGTTTGGTTCTTCCTTGACACTTACCAAGAGAGGATACTTGGAGTTAAAGTATAAATAGGCTTCTAGTTTCATTTGTTGAAACATAATAATAAGAAGAAAAACACTACAACTCAATAGTAGTGAGTTTAGAAAGAGATAAACCAAGTATGGAGATTAAGCTAGAGAGTTCTATGTGAGCATTAATTCAAAGCTAGAGAGTTCTAAGTGAGCATTCAAGTTAGTGATCAAGTCTTCTAGTATTCAAACATTAGTCGTAGAATCACCAAAATCACTTAGCATCCTTTGGAGAAGAAGTTGAAGTTCTATACGGTATTTAGTTTGTGGATTTATAGTTTGTGCTAGTTTTCGTGGTACATACTCACCGCCGAGTTTGGAGGTTCAAGAACGTGAAATGCAATTGATCCGTTGGTTCGACGTCATCCTCATTTGGAGCAATTAAAAGGTACGAACTAATAACCCGCTTCCGCGTTTGATTTGTTCTACTAACATATATATCACTTATATATGACTAACATCGACAAACAAAACTTATACATAAATCGTTTGGAACATTGATTCTTTGAGTTTGCAGTATTGTAAGAGTCCGTAAAGAATTCTTAAATGCTTGCGCTCCTATAACAAGAATTCAAATCTTTGGTATGTGGGCCGAGTAAGAATTTGAACTAAGATCTTGCGAGCCTGATACTGCCGATTGTTCCATTGTAAGTTCATAGTTCATATGAAGTGGTTACTCGTTTTAATTTTTGTCTCTAATCTATATGCAGCACATGTCATACATATTTAGAATCTAGCCATTCAAACTTCAAAAACACATCGGAAACTGAGTTGGCTTGACTGTAAGTAATACTAGATTTTACTGAAATTGTTGATTTTGTGAACAATGATTAATTTCAACTAACTAGTTAACTCTCTCCAACTATTCTTTCTTTGTTCTTCTTAGTTCTGCTCTGCTTGGTGGACTAAAATGCTGGTCTTGGTGGACTAAACGGATAATTTTTGTTTTGGTTAAGGGCAAAACACTAACGAGGTGAGGATTTATAGGAAAAAAAAAAGGGGGGCTACAGCCAGGTTTAGTCAACCTGTGCTTCCGCCCTGCGTCTTACCCACGTAATTAATGGTTCTCAAGCTTATTTTCATGGAATAAGTTGGGGATAGAACTCCTGCGATAATATATACTGTAAATCCTATGAAATGTATTTAGGGGTAGTTTTTGAGGTAATTTTTGGATCATTGAATTCAATTTTCGGACTATTTAACTAGTACGGTATTGGATTTGGATATTTTGTTTATTGGTTATGGGCTTAATTTTAATTTGGCCTATTTGTTAGGTCAAATCAGTTTCAAGTTTGAAACTAAAAGAAGCCTAAAACTAGGGGTGAGCATAAGCCGGTATGGACCGGTTTTCACCTCATCCGCATCCAATCTAATACATTACGGATTTCAAATTTGCCATCTGCATCCAACCCGAGATCCAATGGATGCACGGATGGACGGATTGGATACGGATAATCCAATACATTTGTTTAGTTAAAATTTATAATAAAGAAAATAAAGCCAACACAAATGACTTCTTACAAAACCTACATCTATAATACAAAACAGAAGGGGTTTTTGAGCTTGGACGGTCGGGATAACATTTGAGAGATAAACGTTACATCCGACCATCCCAGTCTCATTCCATCCAAAGACATCCGACGGATGTAAGATTTGTAACCTCCTTCAATTATAAATATACATTAATTAGACATTAAATGTGACAAAAAAAAAATAAAGACCATCATTTATATCTCCTGGAGTTAAAAACATGTATAGTTAATGTTATTGTCAGTAATAAATTAGCCTACCTTCACAAACTATAAAGAGAGAACAACATTAGAATCTTTATCAACATAAGAAAAAAATTATTTTTCATTTGGGAACCAAGTTAAATATGATAAGGTACCATCAAGCGAATATTTGAACAATAGTGTGTATGCATGTTAATTTTAATTGAGTCTAATGTTGGGCAAGTGTGTAAACTAACCGTACTTTTGAAATAAAGGTGCACAAAGATTACACTTGAGTATCCTTTTCTGTTCCTGTGTCGATTTTCATTTGACAAACTCATGTATTCAATGTTTAGTGGAAACTTTTGAGGAACTTTTGGGTGTCATCCTAGAGTAGATAGTTAATATTAAACCCAAAGGGTTTTGTTAGTACTAAAATTTTAAACCTTGTCAAGTTCCAGATTTTTACTATTTTATAAAATCACAATTGACGAGAGTAAAAATTTGTTTAAATTCTATGTAGCAAATAAAACCACAAATAGTGTCCTTATCAAAACTGTAGGATCAGAATATCGCATCACCAACACCCTTGCGAAATTCGTAAACAACACCTTGCGAAAATGTCGCAGATGGATAATATAAATGACGCAATGGATGACGACAGCTTGAACACGAGAAAGATGTGAAGATCTAGCGAGATTTAGGAGTGTTGCGAGATTTAATAGTTGTACACTCGCGAGAATGTTGCAAGTCAGATCCGAAAATAAAGGATAGCTTAGTTGTCATCCACTATGTAATGTCCTATATAAAGAGCCGAATAGGCTTAAGACGAGAGAGAAAGTTTTGAGGAGAGAGAAAGTTTAGAGTAGCAATTATATTTTTGATTTAGCTTTCTTCTTGTAAAATTTCTAACTCAATTAATAAAGAAATGGATTGTTGATCTTAAAGATGTGTTGAATATTACGAATTCTTGTGAGGTGTGTATTGTAGGATTTCCTGCAATTACATATGGCGCTAGAAACAGGGACTGAAGATCTTAAAGATTAGAGATTGTTGTTAACATTGTTCAAATCAAGAAGACGATGAAACAAATTGATAAATCGGTTAAAGTAGAGAAAATTAAAATCAAGGAATGTAACAGAAAGTTGGAATGTAGTTTGATTACAAAAACAATGATTAATGAATTTCATGAAAATATCAGAGGGAGAATACATAAACGAGATTTTGAAAGAAAGAAAATCGTAACAACGGAGAAAGCGTCACCCATGAAAGATTGAGAAAAACAGAAGATTACATTCACAAGCAGTTAGAGATATCAAGAGAAAATTTAAACCACACATCTCCTTTGGTAATCACAAAAGAACTACCACACGAAATAAAAAGAAAAATCAGCAAAAATTATGGAAGAATGGGCGATAAACAGAACTCTAGTTGATACGGGTAGTTCGGCGAATATAATCTTTTACCATGCAAACATAGGAATGGGATACAAAGATGAAGAGATGTCTCCTTCAACTTATCATATTCATGGCTTTGGCAAATCTATAACAAAACCAAAAGGAGAAATAGAGGTGCGAATTTTGATGGGGGAGATTGAAACACAAATGGCATTATGCGTAGTGGATATGGAATCACCATACAACATGTTGTTGGGAAGGCCATGGATTCATGCGATTAAATCCGTAGCATCAACATTACATCAATGCATCAAATTTCCTATGCCAAGTGGGATTGGTGAAATTAGAGGGGAAACCAATAAAGCGAGATTATGCTATCAAGTTGAAGTAAAACAATATGAAGGACGTCCAAAGAAGCGAAAAGATCGCAAAAAATTGGCGAAGGAAGCAAAGAAATAAGAGGAATTTAGAGATTATATGATAAGAGCAGAGGAAGGAAAAGGGATACAAAACGAAATTTTGGAAGAAGGAACCGAGCTCGCGAAGGAGATAAAAGAACCTACACCTATGGGAGAACCTAAGGCCAGCTACACTGCGTAGAACCAACGAAGGAAGTGAATGTTGGGACCAGAAGAAGAACCCAAAATACTAAAAATTGGGACCAAGATGGAAGCAGATGAAGAAGAAAAAACTATTGGTCTGTTGCGAGAATTTAAAGATATTTACACATGGAACATGGATGAGGTGCTCAGGATAGACCCATCTCGTGGCATCTCACGATTGGAAATTGACAAAAATGTAAGGCCATTCAAACAAAAAAATCGAAAAATCGCGACAACGTATCATCCTCAAATAGAAGAAGAGTTGCGAGAAGATGCTTGATGCGGGATTATAAGACAAGCAAAATACTCGAGTGGATAGCAAATATGGTCGTAGTTCCAAAGAAGAAAAAAAAGGGTAAGAATTTGTATAGATTTTACCGATCTAAATAAAGCTTGTCTCAAGGATAGTTTTCCATTACTGGATATTCCACAAATGGTCGAATCAAGAGCAGAAATGATAGAATATCTTCTTTAGACGGATATAAAGGGTACAATCAAATTCCTCTCGCCGAAGAAGATCAGAGCATACATCGCTTTTTCGCTCCAAGAGGGTTGTATTGTTACACAAAAATGCCATTTGGTTTGCGAAATGCTGGAGCAACATACCAAAGGATGGTAGAAAAGGTGTTTGCGAAGTGGATACACAAAACATTGGAAGTATATGTAGATGATATGTTAATAAAAAGTAAAGAAGCAAAAAATCATGTCCAAGATCTGAGGGAAATTTTTGAACAAATGAGACATTTTAACATCAAGGTAAATCCAGAAAAATGTATTTTCGGGGTTGCATCGGGAAAATTTTTAGGTTACATCGTATCAAAAGAAGGAATACAAGTTGATCCAGATAAAGTACAAGAAGTTCGCGACATGCCAACACCGGCGACGGTAAAAGATGTACAGAAGTTAAATGGACTCTTAGCTTCGCTGGGAAGGTTCATTTCACGATCATCAGATAAATGTAAACATTTCTTCAATATACTCAAAAAGTGTAGATGGATAGACGATTGCGAGAAAGCTTTTCAAGGAATAAAATAACATCTGACAAATATATCTATTTCGCAAAAGGCAGAACCGGGAGGAATTATTAATCTATCTTGCGACAACTTCGCATGCGTTAAGTGATGTGTTATTGCGAGTAGACGCAGGAGTTGAAAAACCAATCTATTACATCAGCAAAACCTTCAATGCTGCAGAGAAAAATTATTCAAAGATTGAAAAACTAATTTTGGCATTAGTTTATGCAGCATTTAAACTTCAAATATATTTTCAGGCGCATGAAATAAGGGTACTGACAAAAATACCAATCGAGTCAGTAATGAAAATTTTCAAAAAGATCAGGCAGAGTTGAGAGATGGAATGCACAGATAGGACATTTCAAAACCAAATATGAAATATTATCTTCACCAAAATCGCAAGTTGTTGCAGATTTCTTAGCAGAATTTCCCTTAAAAGATGATGAAGCAGTGGAAGAAATGATGGATATAGAAGAAGAGCATGGAAATCCAAGAGATGTATTAACAGAGTCAAACATATGGGAAATATTGGTGGACGGATCATCAAATGGGGAAGGTAATGGAGTTGGAGTTGTTTTGATTTCGCCAGAGGGCAACAAAATGGCTTTTTCCTTCAGATTGGAGTTTGCATCCACCAATAATGAGACAGAATATGAGGCTGTGATACATGCCCTGAAGTTCGCAATAGAAATGAAGTTGAAAAAATGTGAGAATCACCAGCGATTCGAAATTAGTCATTTGTAAAATAAAAGGTGAATACACTACAAATGAATCATCCATGAAGAAATACAAAAAACTTGTTGAAGAGTTGTCAGCGAGAATCCCAAAAATCAAATGAAGACACATATCAAGAAAATATAACAGACTCGCAGATGCTTTTGCTTTCATCTCAAGTATGATGATTGCACCAAATGCCTGCAGATGCATAAAGATACAAGCACTTTCATCACCATCAATCAATAAAGAAGAAGAAGAAGAAGAGGTAGATGTAATGATAATAGGAGATGGAGAACAAATACCTAGTATTGAATATTGGAGAGCAGAACTTCATGCATATCTAAAAAGAGGAGAAACACCAAGGAATAGATTGGAGGCACACAAATTAAAAAGTCGTGCGACAAATTATGAACTAAGGGATGTAATATTGTACCGGAGAGCCTTTAACGGACCTTCACTCAGATGTTTAACACGGAAAGAAGGAGAAGAAGTACTAAAGATGTTACATAGTGGAGATGCTGGCAATCACAGCGGCGGAAGATCTTTGGCATACAAAGCGAAGATGCAAGGTTATTATTGGCCATTTATGCACGAGGATGCAAAGCAAATATCAAGGCGTTGCGAAGATTTCCAAAGGCACGGAAATAAAATACATGCACCAGGAGCACCATTAACATCTTCAACAAGTGTATGGCCTTTTGGAAAATGGGGTTTAGATATTGTGGGACCATTCTTACCAGGAACTGGGCAAAGAATATATCTGATTGTCGCTACAGACTATTTCACAAAATGGGTCAAGTAAAGGCAAGACAACACATTCGCGACAAAGATATTTTTACATTCATATTTGAGAATATCATATGCGATTTGGAATCCCCGCACGCTTGGTCTCTCGACAATGGGAAACAATTTGAGGACAGAATATAGAATCACATTTAATGCATTTAAGATAAAATGTAGAAAGTCAACTCCTTTATACCCTCAGGCCAACGGACAAGCAGAAGCAACAAATAAAACAATCGCAGATATATTGAAGAAGAAATTAGAAGGGCATAATAGAGCATGGTGTGAACAAGTGCATAATGCGGTATGGGCTTACAATACAACTAGCCGAGAAGCTACGGGAATGTCACCTTTCTGTTTAGCATATGGAGTTGAGGTTGTACTACCAACAGAAGTTATTATTCCAACAACAAAGAGAGAAGCTTGGGAGAAAAATCTTAGTGCGGGTAATATTTTAATCAAACTAGATGAATTAGAAGAAAAAGAGAAAGAGCTCTACAAAGATATGGAGAATTACCAACGAAGATTAGCCGTAGAATATAATAAACGTGTTAAGACACGCGAATTTCAACCAGGTGATTTGGTACCGAGAGAAACACCAATATATCAGCGAGAAAGTGGTGGCAAGCTTGCGAGAAAATGGGATGGACCTTATATCATTAAGGATATAGTTGTAACAGAGGCATATAGATTGATGGATCATGAGGGTAAAGACGTGGGCCACAGGTTGGATAGACCATGGAATAGGTTATACTTGAAGAGATATTACCCGTAAAAGATTGTGGGAAAAGAGTAGACTGCGAAATAATGTATGATTGAAGCAAAATGAATTTACATGAAAATCTTGCGAAAGAATCACTGCGAAATTGCACAAAGTAAAGAAAGTACATGCGAAATCTTGCACAGATAATGACAAGAGATAATCAAAATCAATGACATATCAGAAAGGGGCGAACTTGCTATGGCGTACACCCTAGTTCGCGAATCAAAATTTCGCAAGAGGCAAATGTAATACCTAAATTACGTCATAAAAGGGGGTACCTGTTAACATGGCTCAGGGAAAAGGTTACACCGCCCCTGGAACCTGAGTCATGGAGAATTGGGGTCAATAAAGCCCATCCAGGAGAGGTGCCTTGGAGTTTCAATCTAAGCTTATGACTTAGGTTGGACGACCGAGGGTCTCTTCTAAGGAGTCAGCATATGACCAAGGCGCCGAGGTACACGGTTGAGCCAAGAGTGCCTGGGGCATTTGAAGTGTCTCGGCCATTCTTGGCAAGTCTCGGCATATGCTGCACTCGGCCCGAAGAAAACTCCACTTAGGGTGCAGCGTCGTAACCATAATCCCTATAGGCAAAATGGATAAGCGGCTGCGAAAACAAATGGTTGTTGTTAAGACCGGATGGGGGGAGCTAGCCTTGTATAGAAGAAGTACGCCTCCTTGAAGGGGCAACCAGGGGGATTATAAGGGCGGCACCCTCCATTAGGGAGATGATAAGTGTCTTAAGACGCAAATGTCATGAGGCTTTATTTTCGCAAGGAAATTTAGGGTTGTCATATTTGTGCGACAATCCTGAAGAGGCAACAATACAAAAGATAAAGATAAGACGAGATCAATGGGTCAGTACATGAAAATGTAAGGACGTCCTGCGATTTCTTCGCACGACGGCAATGTCATGGGGCTTTATTTTCGCAAGAATTTTTAGGTCTGTCATATTGTCGCAACAAAAATTTCAAAGAAAAGGTTAAGGCAGGGTCAATGGGTTTTTGCATGCAAATGCAAAGATGTCCTGCGATTTTGCCGCAATGACAAGAGGTGGCACAGTAAGACCTTTAACTAGGAAGGCAAAATAAGACCACATGATTCAATAAAAGATTTATAAAAACTAATTATCATTTATGCAGGTCATCCATCGCGAGAAAGGTAATGAGAGGCAGTATGGGAATTATTCAACGATGGACATTATCTTTCTTGCAAATAAACACAACAATAAAGAAATAAGTGCACCTCGGAGAGGACTGAAATACATCACATGCAAGAAGTTATATAGGTGAAGAAGTTCAAAGAAATAAAATTACAAAAGAAGTTTAACTCTCAACATCAACTTTTTCGCAAGAAGGAGATAATGGACATTCTTCATTAATTTTATCACTCTTGCTAGCTTTCTCGATCTCGCTAGATTTCTCATCTTTGCCAGTTCTTCCTTCATTTTGGTTTGTTTCAATTTCTCCCCCATCTGGATTATTATCAACACCTTCATCATTTGGAGGAATCTCTTCTTCATTGGCGAAATCTTCGCAACTTTCATAATGATAATCGCTGTCCGAAGTACCAGGGACTTCATCATCATCTATTTCCAAAGGATCGATGGATACAAGGGAGAGAGATTTGGATAATAAAATTTCATTCACAATAACTTCAGCCCTAAGATGAACTTGGCGAAGAAGTGCCTTCTGGTGATTCCTACTTTGGATATCTTTGGAGTAAGAGAGATAATCAAGTCTTCTTTTCTCGCCCGATCGCGAGAACGAGCAAGAGAAGTAGCAAGTAATGCATTTTCTTTGCGAATCTTGGCGTAGTTAGATTCCAAAGTAGAAAGGGAGGAGCGAAGATCTTTCTCGCATTCTGCAAAACAAAGAATAAAGAAAATCATATAGGCGAAAGATTCGCAAGGAAGACATAATAAAAAGACTTAACAAACAAAAAAATGGTTAAGGCAGTCAAATTTTATGACTACCTTCCTTTTGTGAGATAAGATATTGAGTTAAATCCAAGCAACTATTCTCCAAGTGATCCATGGCATTGTCAAACTTATCACCAACCAAGCCTTTCAGCCGAGATCGTAAACTTTTTTCATTAGAAATAAGTAAGGTGTTTTGCTTCGCAAGAGAGGTGTAGGATTCTTCTAACTTGGGATATTGATCTTTGAGTTGACTTGCTTTTATGCTTAAAGCTATTCTACCTTGAATAAGTTTATCTCTCTCCGCAGAAGATGATTTTGTTACTTCTTTGAGTTTATTTCTCAATGAGCAGAGAGATCGTTCTTGATCACTACATACTTTTTGGCGAATGTTAAGTTCTTGCAAAGAGATCGCCACCTTATTCAAAAGAACTCGTTTCTCCTGAGATAGGGTTTGATTCTCATCTGATAAAGTTTCCAACTCCAGATTAGCTTTAGTCAAAAAGTAAGAGAGGCGAGACAATTCATTACTTAATAAATTTTGCTTTTGGACTAATTGAGCATTCTCCTTGGTAAGGTTATCTATTTGATCAACAGAGTACGTATGAAGATTATCTAGTTGGTTATATTGATCCATCCAAGCATCTCTATCCATTCTGGATTCTTCGGCGATGGATTCAAATTGATATATCTCCATTTTTAGTTTCTGGTTTAGAGCTTAAAAGGGAAATAGAGATTTAAAAAAAAAAAAAAAAAAAAAAAAAATTACCTTTTAGTTCCTCATTCTTCCTGCGAAGATTATCACGATCCAGCGAAACATTTTGAAGTTTTTGATTCTCAAGATGAAGAGTGTCACATTTCAAGGTCATATCTTGGAGATTACTTTTAAAAGTGTCAACCTCATTCTCTAAGGATGTTTGCGAAACCATTCTGTCAGAGCCAAAATATTTACTTAAAACCTCGCAAACACCTAATATGATAGAGTCAGTGGAAGCTTTCTTGACATCATCTAGAAGGTCGGATAAAACCTTGAAAGCAATATCCATCCCTTCCAAATTTTCTTTAGTAAAAGGGAGAGATTCGGATGATGAAGCGATGATGGCAGAAGGTGGGAGAGTTGAATCATCTTTCGCCATAGGTATGTCATCGGAATACGAGATTTGTTGAAGGTTAATGACTGGGGTGGAGGCAATGTTAAGAGAAGAGGCATTGACAGTAGAAGAAGAGAAGGGTTCATTCGCAATAGGGTTATTGTAAGTAACTTCATTTATAGAAAGATTAGTTACAGGGGATGAATTTGCAGCGACATTTTCGCAAATGAGAAGAGGAGATTCGCATGCGAAGATGTCGCAGGAGGTGTTGAAAGCTTAAACAAAGGAAATGGAACAGATTTTTCAACATTTTTAGGATGGCGAGGTCTTTTGGGGGGGCCTCTCGACATTTGCATCACCCTGCGAATCACAAATCATATAAGAAACAGAGGCAACAATATTGTTATTTAAAGAATAAGTGTTTCTTAATACCTTGCTATTTGCATGCTTCCTTTTGTTCACAACGAGTTTTTGCTGCGAACTCTTGGGAACATTAGGGTTTTGGATCGTAAACTTGGTCTTTGGAAGTGTTTTTGTTGAAACAAAACAGATGGGAATTATCTAAAGATGAACAATATCAAATAAAATAATTTCAAGAGAGAAAATCAAGTTTAAGAAGATCTGGTTTCAAGCAAAATAAACAAACCTTGATGGCTCCATAAGAACAGTAGCAGAAAGAGGGAGAGGATTTACGGAAAGATGAACAGTGAAAAAGTTGCAGACGACAAAAAGAAGATTTACAGATGAAGAAGACGAAGTAAAAGAAAGAAGACATTTTTACAATGGATCTCTTCTTAAATAGACAAAAAAATGGTGACCGGTTAGCATTTAAAGTGCCGGTGAATAGGGGAAAATTTAACACGTGTAAACGGTTATGCTTAATTCACGGAATCTTGTCGGCAGAAAGAAATGAACAACTGCGGCATTTTGAAAGTGTTAGTTCTCATGACATTCTCCCTTTCGTGGAGAAGACATGAGAAGAGGCAAGATGTAGGATCAGAATATCGCATCACCAACACCCTTGCGAAATTCGTAAACAACACATTGCGAAAATGTCGCAGATGGATAATATAAATGACGCAATGGATGACGACAGCTTGAACACGAGAAAGATGTGAAGATCTAGCGAGATTTAGGAGTGTTGCGAGATTTAATAGTTGTACACTCGCGAGAATGTCGCAAGTCATATCCGAAAATAAAGGATAGCTTAGCTGTCATCCACTATGTAATGTCCTATATAAAGAGCCGAATAGGCTTAAGACGAGAGAGATCTTTTTTAGAAGAGAGAGAAAGTTTTGAGGAGAGAGAAAGTTTAGAGTAGCAATTATATTCTTGATTTAGCTTTCTTCTTGTAAAATTTCTAACTCAATTAATAAAGAAATGGATTGTTGATCTTAAAGATGTGTTGAATATTACGAATTCTTGTGAGGTGTGTATTGTAGGATTTCCTGCAATTACAAAAACTACAATTAGGGTCTTCAAACGGAGGAGGAAACATAGGGTCCTGAAAGTGCACCACCAATAATTTAGAAGACTCGGGTAATTAATGTAAAAAACACTTATACATTTATCATAGATCAGATCAAGAAAGTTCCGAATTTATAATTATTTGGATGACAAATATCTAAGATTTTCACAACTACAAGTTCTCGTGGGTCTAAATAAGTCTTATCATAGTTTATAGTATTATGACCAAAAATTATGTCGTCTCATGCCGTGCCATTACGGCACAGGTTATTTCTAGTATGTATACAAATATAAAAATGTTATGTACAACACCCCAAGCAAACACCTTATGAATTCCTAAATGATACATACTTTACTTCTAGAACTATATAAATGCCCTTAATTTAACGGATATGGATGTCCAACGGATTTTCAAAGTTGCATCCGGGCCCGATCCGTAATCCGTTGGATTTCAAAAATTTCATCTGCATCCAATTAATCCATTAACGAATGGTCCGGGCATCCATCCACAAAAGAACGATTGGTCCCAGTTAAATCCGCGGATTATGGGCCAAATGCTCACCCCTACCTAAAACCAGATGTGAAAGGACACAACCCTTAAGGAATTCAAATTGGAATTTAAAAGTCACATCCGTTGAGAAATCCTTAAAGCATCATGATTCTTCCTTGAAGAGGTACTTGAGGCATCATGATTCTTCATTAAATAGGTACTAGTAATTTAATTTTTATAAATGCGTACCATGCACACACTTAGAAAATGTCATCAATTAAAAACATAATTATCATTCTACTGCATTCTAAAATCATCAATAGTTTCTGTCAATTAAGAGAGTTCATCACTTTAAGTTCTGGTTCGCCGTTTCTTGAAGTTTAGAGTGCTACTACATCGAGAAGTAAGTCGTTGTATCCTGGATGACAGACATTGATAGTTCGTAAGCACCAATGCGGGGTGAATCTGTCTTAAGGCTAGAGGATATAATTCTTGCCTCGACTTTGGTTTGATTTAATTGGGTTTGTATCCTTCTTCTTTTTTGTGTTCACTATTACGGTATATGCACAAGATTGCCAACAATTTAATTTACTATCTTATAAAAAAAATTTGTAAAAGGTAACTCTAGATTTGTTTGACATCTATGATTCTATCTTCATTTATTTATTTTCTAAAGCAAATTGTACTTAAACACAACTAGTACAACATTATTACACATAGGATATGTCGTATTTTTCATGTTCCCCATACAAATTGTGTTGGAAAACTAGTTAAAAAGTAGTATGACAATTTCTTGTTAGCATTCATCCAATCTCGTGGTTATCAAGTGCACCGGTTGCATGATTGTCTTCTTTGTAGCTATGTTATGGGACATGTTTTGCATCAGGCTTTGAATTTCACTATTTATATCTTGCAGATATTGTGGTGTTTTACTCTGATTTTTTATGGAGTGAACTAGGATTTGTGAGTTAATTTAATGTATTTTTTTTATCCAATGCCTAGTTTTCGGTGTTCGGAGTGCCATGAACATGCCTAGTTTCCGCTACTAACTTTGTTTCTATCCTTAGTGATTGTGCCAGTGATACTGTCATACCGGTTGAGGAAGCCCTAAGAACGAAACGGCTACCAGCATAACACGAGTGTCCTCTGTCCTACCCCATCAGTCCGCACTCCGCAGTCGGTGGCGCATGGCAATTGCATATCTGCGAATCATTTTTGTTAGGGTCCTACTGTTTACAATATCGCAAAACATACACCTAAAACACCAACAAATCTGATAAAACTTTTCTAGGGCAACTAAAAAATTCTTTTCAAAAATCCTTGGTAAACCATACAAGGAAACACTAGTCATTTACATAAAATTCTTTTTTTGGTTTGTTTAATAACTCTCGTGTGGATTCCACCGTTCTTAAAGGGTTCATCATCACCGCCTATTGGGATTTATAGTTTTTGGGATGTCCAAAACAACGACCCGTTAAAACTTACTAAATCTTTTTGTAGAATATTAGGTCCAACACTCAAAAGATATTAGACCTATTAAAAAACCAAATTCTATTAGAATCGGTTCTGAAGGAGTTTTCCGATCCGATCAGATCAAAACTTTATAGTTTAAAACGAGATGTTTGTGAAAATTTGACGACAAGTTTCGAAAAATAAAAAGTCGCCCATATAAAAGGATATAAGATTGATAATTGTGTCCATCATCACCTCTTGGCTTTCTTGTGAGGTTAATACCATACCTGCCCAGAAATGCGATTCGTTGGATTTCTTTCAGAATTTTCACAAATAGAGGTAACATCGTTGGTTGCAATATTGTCACTTATAAAATCGAGTTCAATGTGCAAACTGCACTACGAGATGACTTTCCCAGGAGGCCGAAGATAAGCATGTCACATTTTTGTAATTAAGTTTATCGAGTAGGTTGTTGCGACATGTAAGGTGGGGGTTTTGAGTTTATTCCCATGATAAATTGTAATGGCACATGAGAATATGTTCAGCGCTCCTGATAGATGAAATACCCATATTGTGAGCTGTCCATTCCAATTTACTTCCAAAACATATATTTTTTTACTTCCATATCGATTCAGATTTATTAGGTTGAGAGGTATTTGTCGGACTTGTCAACTATTTGATCCTGCAGACTGAAAAATTGTTAGAAATTATATCCTCCACGGAAGTTCTATAACATACATCACCAAAAGCACAACAACCAGATTCTTCCAATGTTAGTAGAAAAGTGGTGGTAATACCATACGCTTAATTTCATAAATTTTGAGATTCGTAAGTTTATTGTAAAATACTTTAATTCATATGAACTTATTTTTTCTGCTGGTATACATACTTCCACGTTTGTTTATCAATTTTTGTGGACACCTCTAGAAGATTTCCAATCACAGTGACAAGTACCACAAAATCAACTTGGCAAAGGAACAATGTGAGAATGGAACTAAATTATTTCTAATCCACTAAGTTGGAAACAAAATCATTTTTGGATGATATGTCTACTCTTGTTATTTTCTACAACAACAACGCTGAGTATGATAATCTACCAAAACCAACAGAGATTAGCCCAACTGGTCAGGGGTCGAACTCACAAGTTATAGGTTATAATCTACCAAACACAATTTGGTTATCTAAAATTCATTTTACCGTTTAGATTATAGTTTACGAAACGCTCAACTGCCTTTTTTCTCACAACATAGTAAAAGCACAGTAGAAAAGTGTTTATACAAAAGTTGGCAGCAATACCAAACTAAGCCTTAAAGCTTTCCATACTTGTTGTCGAACCAACTATATTTTCTTCGGTTGTTATGAGAAGTACTGAAGTTTTCGTGCATTCAAATATGCATGATCAATTAGTAGTTGGTGGAAATTTTGTGCTCATATAAAAAATATTAAATATTTGATTTGGAAATTCACATTATTTTCATCAAATAAATATTGCATGGAAGTCACAAATTATATTCATGCTAATGGCATATGTATGCATTTATAAAAGAAAACTGTACAACAACTGAGAGCAAGGTTTTGGTGGAACGAAGTTTACAATAATTGAAAAATTATACGGGTTTTAGTTCAAGGAAATAATATTTGAGATATTTGAGAAAACTAAAAAGATAAAAAAGAAACATTATTAGGATATTACTAGGTATTAATGATAGACAATAATTGATCAACTATTTCAATTGCTCGGTGCAAAATAAAAGTTATCTGCTCATACATTATTGTCAACATTCTCAATCCTCCTAAAATGCTATGCAAGTGATTTTGATTATTTTTTGGATCATTCGGGAGAGTTTTTACGAGTTGGAACTTAAACATACATTATCGTTAAATGATTGTATGTTTGTGTAACTGTACTACAATAATATTAATTTGCCTGAACCCCAAGCACTATCGCCACCAATAGGTATCAGTAAATTGTAATCGGACACGATTAATCCATGCAACCTTGCTCTTGTGTTGTATGTAGCCTTGAACTCGTTTAATAACTCCAAAATCATGCAAATCTCTAAATGTTCGAGATGATGATACTTTATAGCACCATCCAAGTTACCCTTTAATTTATTCATATTACTCTGGAGGTTCGCAACCAAAAAATAATTGAGGCATGAGCGGCACAAACTGCCAATGAGTTGGAGAACAAAGAGAATGGTCAGGTTTGGACTTGAGTAGTACCCAGATATATAATTACTACTAACAAGCTTATTTCTAGGGAACAAGTTGCCTAGAGATAAAAGAAAAGCAACACATGTCCGACATGCTTCAATCTCGAGTACTCATTTAAACCCTTTTTACACCAACACTCATTATTTCTTTGTCATAGACTCTCTAGACTAAGCGGATAGGATAAGGTGCCGAAGATAAGAGATACTGTGGCCAAATCCAACAGCTGTGAAGCACGGACATACCGGTATTGTTGCCGTGTCCGCGTCCGATGCGCGTCGGACACAGGACGTGCGTGGGATACTGATACGACGCATGTGTAAAAATCTGTACTCTATTTTACTAGTTGGGTAATCTACTGTGTCATGAAAATTAGTATAATAGTTAATTTTTCTACATATGGACTAATCTAACTGCATAAAATTGAGTTTTCTTCGTATAATAGTGTGATTAATGTATTTAATACTCCCTCCGTCCCACTATTAGATGACCTAGTTGAAGTTTGCACAATTCTTAAGGCAATGACTGAAATGAGGGTTTTTAAGCATTTTTTACAACTATACCCTTATGGATAATAATTTGTAAAATTTAGAAATCATTTATCTCTCAAACTATACCATAGATTTTTGTAAATTTTGTACCGTTGAAAATCATTTTAAAACACCTACGTAACGAGTATAAACATGAATATCAAATTATACATATTTCTTATGATACCAATAATCAATCAAAAGGGTAGTTTTAGAGATATCCCCTTGATTAGTGAAATAGGTCAACTAATGATGGGACAAGATCTTAGACCAAGTAGATCATCTAATGGTGGGACGGAGGGAGTATACCATAAGACTACTCCCTCCGTCTCTAAAAGATAGGCAGGTTTGTGTGTAAATTATTTAGACACAAACCTGCCTTTCTTTTAGAGACGAAGGGAGTATGATATTAGTATATAAAAATTATTTAATTACTAGTATATATAGAAACGTGTCAGTGTCCTGATGATTTTGAGTTTTGGAGGTCCTGTGTCCGTGTCGTGTCGTGTCCGTGTCAGTACTTCCCAGTCCAACAGTATACATTTCCACCTTACATCAGACATTTAAGCTTCAAGTTTGCCTTGATTATTAAGCACTCAAAGGTTTGTTTTCGACTTGTGATTTCCTTACTTATTCAAAATGATAAAGTTTCGTGCTCATACGGAAACAAGATGTCCACAATACATTTTTGTTGAATATCTTCATGTTGCCTCTAAATGTATAAACCCATCTGCACCATAACTGCGCTAACTAGATAACCAGCACTGAGGTGCTTCCTTGGCTAATAAACAACAAACCACTGAACTCAAAAGATATACTAGTGGACAACCAAATTGGCCACAAATTAATGAGAGAGCGGTGAGAAAAGAGAGCTGGCACATTAAAAAAAGGGTGTCTGCCGCCGTCAACAAATATTAAAGAAAAAGATTTCAAGATTTAGTGGTCCGGTGTGTGTGGTCAGTAATTTACTAACCCACCAGCACCTAGTTTAACTGGCCACCTACCTATTCAGCCTATTGCGTCTTCCACCACCATCAATCAATCCTTTTTGTCGGCCTCACACGCTGCCATCTCCTCTCTCTTTCTTGATCTCTCCGCTTTAAAATTTCAAGCTAGCACACTCTGCCCTGTAATCAAACGCACAGTGCCACAGACCCATGTCATTCATACATACACGGATAATGCCATGACCTCATGCATGGACTGACCATTTAAATGTCATGATTTCTTTTCCTCCCTCATGAGCATAGGCGCCTATTTTGTTTGCCTATACAGTAAGTAAATAAATTACGATCTTGATTGGTTGACGACTTCATTCATTTTCATGACCAAGTACAAATAAATAGTGACATTTCCTTGAGAAACTCACATTGAGGTGACACGTAGACGTGGTACAATAATAATTAGTGGGACCCACATGAGATACCCCAAATTTTCATCATGATCATCATGGGATATCTTTACAGAACGGCAACATTTAAGGCTCGTAATTCAGACCATGTACTCCCAAAGTAGACCGACAAAAGGAAAATTAATCACACAAGATCATCCGAATCAATCTATTAAATATAGTCCTGTACATACAGTATCATAGTTTAACTACCTTGATAGACCTTTTGTCCCTGGTAGAGATTAACGGTGGAGATTTAATTATTTTTTGGGTTCTTTCTACGACGATCTCGAGGTTGACTCTGGTGATAACAGAAGGAAACTCTGATAAAGGACCGAGTCTTTATCAGAGAAATGTAACGATGAGGTAAAACGAGGACATGGTACTTAATTAATGAAAAAGTCAGAGGACAAATATGTCAATTTTGGTTTGAAATGAACACAAATGTCTGTCCACAAAGACGAAATTAGTTAGGACGGAGATGAGGTGTGGTGGTGGAGAATATTTAGACTCTTCCACAGCTCTTCCTCGGAAGAAAGAAAGAATGTGTTAGTGTGGTGGGCTCTTTGTTTTGGGAAATTGGGTGGTGGGGATTGAGGCCGGCGCACTGGCATGTTGACGCACTAACTGGTGTGTCTGTGCCGCATGGTGGGTCTTCCCTTTCGACCTTGATCATGCGTCTGGCTCACGGTAAAGACTCGAAGACGCCATACACACTTGTGATCCAACTATAACTCTAGGTTGCATGGCATTTTTTATCTTATTTTTGAAGCACATATATATTTTTCATCAAAAAAAAAAAACACATATATATTGACTTATATTTTTATAAATGATGCTGCTCGACCTCCTTATTTTTTAGCTTAGTTCATGGCAGTTAGATACTAGTATAACTATATAAGATAGATCAACAAACCGATAGAAAACATTAATTAAATATTAAACTGCCTCAAGAAGGGGCTAGCAAAATGGAAAGGGAGAAGTTTAATTAGTTTTCTGTTTTCATTTCTCAAGTTTTGTTACAAATGAAATCAAACATACAAATATTACATTAGAACTTCGATAAACTAATCCTCGATAAATTAATTATTTCGCTAAAATAATAAAATTTTCTGTCCCAACCAGTATATAAGCTAAATTTAACTCGATAAATTAATAACTTCGCTAAAATAAATTTTTTTTTGTCATAAGGCTATTAATTTATCGAAGTTTCACTGTATTTATTACTTGTAAAGGCGGTATACGAGGTTACATGTATTACCCATGTGGCAACATATAAAATGCCCAATGATAATGTCTGTCCACGTACATGTTTATCTCCTAAGCATGTTTATCCTTTTAGATAAATGTTGACTAAGCCAGGCGGTGGCCGGTGGGTCAGTCACTTTCCACACAACACTTCCCCTTGGATGATCCACCGATCAAATACGTTGCCTTGTCAAAACCTTGCCAGGTATTCCGTGGGATAAAAAAAAACTGATTGAAGGACAAAGAGTACAAGTACAACACTTGTAAATTTAGAAGGAATTGGATGTCCACAAATTTATCCCTCCGTCGTTGTGTCAGGAAAAACAGCTTGTAACAATACCCGAACACGTGAAGCTCCGAAATAATAGTGGTCGCCTCCACAAATTCTCTCCTTTGTCAAAACTGAATGTTGGAGGCTCACAATGACAATGAAGACGCTGCTCATTTTGCTCCACTAAAATATTGTCGGGAAAAAACGTGTGTGGTAAAAACCTGAATACAAATAATACGGGCGATTATCGTCAACCGCACCTCATGAATACTCTATGGATATACATCTCTTTAGATGATGATAACCGCTCTAAGATTGTTATCCCATTAAAAACCTCGTCAGGAAAACTCAGAGGAAAAAAACGTGAACGTAGGAAAAGATGAGTACTCAAAACAATGATAAACCCGCAGATGTTGCCTCGTTAAAACCTTGCCCAGAAAAATCCAGAGGGACAAAAACCGGGACGAAGGAAAAAGAGTACAACATTTGAAACCGCGGATAGCAGTGGACTCGCATGCCTCGTCAAAACCTTGACTAAGGAAAAAGAGTACACAGCGTAAAATCCAACATGCTAATATCCATAGCCTTCCATGGCTTTACTCCCTCTAATGAGTAGCATTCTCACTTGATCATTATGCCTGATAATATTGCATAGAGATCACAAACTGTCTTGTAATATCTTCAATGACTTCCTTTAGTAAAGAAACTCGAGTCCGGTTTTCCTCTGTGCAATTTCCTAATGATCATTATTCTCAACTAGCTTTGTCTGCAAGATCATGACCGACCGGAGGAATAACCAATATCATAAGTCTAGGTATTGTGATCTGTTATACCAAGATACATATCAAAACTAGATAATTCCGTCAAAGTTGAAGGGAGCCTTATCAAAACTAGATAATTGAATTGTTATTAGTTTTCGATTATTGATTTGATTGATTAACGGTTGTTGAAACTTTGATTGCACCTAGTTTGTTTATTCTTGAGAACCTTCTCTTCTGATATAAGGATCACTCAAACTAGTAAATCAAAGTATTGACGGGATCTTTAGAACCATCTTCGGATCTAAAGACATCTTGTGATAATCCATGCTAACAGACTCCGTTTTGTACGTGATTGATCACAATAGGTTTTAAGTGTTGTTGTGCAGTTTATTGAAGGCAATAGAAGATTTGAAAACAAAGAAGAATTCTTATTAGTTTTCGTATCTTGTGGATTTAGTGCACAAACCTTGATTGGTTGGGATCCAACTAGAATCGGTTTATCTTTGATAGACTTGATTGATTAGTTGCGTGAGATTGGCATCGGTTTATAGTTTCTCTTTGCGATCTATATAGATTGATTGCGAATCTAGAAATTGATTATTTCAGTAATCAACATTGTGATTGATCTAACCAGACAAAGGAGTTTATTAGATTAAACAGAAGATCCTTTGTCAACGACTCATTAATATCTTTTAGCAAGATTGATTAGAGTGGTTACCAAACATATTCTTCTTTTGTTGTTTGGAATACAATCCAAAGGACTTGCTATTCACGTGCGTGACTCTAGAAGTCGAAGGCGCAGGGATACTAACAAAACTAAGTAGCTAGGGGTAGCCTGCTTGGTTTTTTGTTTGGAATACAATCCAAAGGACTTGATATTCACGTGCGTGAATATAGAAGTCGAAGACGCAGGGATACTGACAAAACTAAGTAGCTAAGGGTAGTCTGCTTGGTCTCAACTATACGAAGTTGGCATTAGATTTTATATAGTAGCTTAATTCCGAGAGTATTCAAAACTAGACAAGGTCCCGGGGTTTTTCTGCATTTGCGGTTTCCTCGTTTAACAAAATCTTGTTGTGCCGTTTACTTTATTATTCCGCAATTATAATTGATTTGTATAATTTAAAGTAAATTGCACTTGTACGTTAATTTCGTAACACTTATATTGGTCATATATAGTTTCGGTTATTACCGAACTTATTATCATGTGCACACTTTGTTGTAGTCTCGATCTAGTATCCATAGTCAATCACACAAGTAACCTTGTTGTTGTATTGTCTCGATCTCTTATCCATAGACGATCACACGAAGTGTGAACCGAATTAGTTGTATTGTCTTGACTCAGTCCATAGACGATTACTTTCGGTAGAGGACTTACAGGTTGATAAATAAAAGATCGTGGTGTATTTGGGTACCCTCGTCTTTTCAGAATTTCTCTACAACTTCAATTTTTATGATTACAATTCACTGCAACTTCAATTTTTATGAATCACAAATGTATAAAGAAGACAGATGTTAGTCGGAAAGTACCTCTAATATACAAGAAAAACCGGATTTAAAACGATTATGAAAATGGAAGAGGATAAGAAAAGAGTTTAAAATGAAAATAGGTTAGTAGAAAAATTATGTTTTTGTGTTTATGAATTAGAGTTTTAATTAGGTTATTAGGTTTATGAGGGATATGTTATTAGGTTAGTCATAATTTAAATAAGGATAAAGGATATGTTAGTCATTTCCTAACTTTAGCACACCCCATAGAAGTGTAGGGAAGGTGGCCTAAGTAATCATAGTCCCCTCACAAAAATGAGGGGTGCCCAAAAAAATGGTTCTAATTTTTTGGCTTCATAAATACATAGGCCTGGGCTACATTTCATTCTTTTTCCGAGCTTTATTTCTGGGCTGTATAAATCAAGGAAAACCAACAACATTCTCAATCCTCCTAAAATCCTATGCAAGTGATTTTGATAAATTTTTGGATCATTAGGGAGAATTTTTACGAGTTCGAACTTAAAATGAATGTATGTCTGTGTATACTGTACTACATTTATATTTGCCTGAACCCCAAGCACCTATTGCCTTGAAATAGGTATCTGTAAATTGTAATCGGACACCATTAATCCAGGCAGCCTTGCTCTTGGGTTTGTCTTTAGGCTGTAGCCTTTCTCTTGTTCAGTAAGTAACTCATGCAAATCTCTAAATGTTCGAGATGATGATACTTTATAGCACCATCCAAGTTACCCTTTAATTTATTCATATTACTTTGGAGGTTCGCAACCAAATAATTGAGGGAACGGCACAAACTGCCAATGAGTTGGAGAACAAAGAGAATGGTCAGGTTTGAACTTGAGTAGTACCCAGATATATAATTACTACTAACAAGCTTATTTCTAGGGAACAAGTTGCCTAGAGATAAAAGAAAAGCAACACATGTCCGACATGCTTCAATCTCCAGTACTCATTTAAACCCTTTTTACACCAACACTCATTATTTCTTTGTCATAGACACATACGTAGAAAGACGATCTCCTACAATAAGATAAGGTGCAGCAGATGAGAGATCCACTTTGGCTAAACTGAACAGTAAAACATTTCCAGCTTCATATCTGACATTTAAGCTTCAAGTTTGCCTTGATTATTAGCACTCGGAGATCTGTTTTTGACTTGTGATTTCCTTAGTTATTCAAAATGATAAAGTTTCGTGCTCATATGGGAACTAGGCCTGCACAGACACCGAAGTGTAACCGTAAACCGAACCGTAACCGCACCGAACCGATAATCCAACGGTCGGTCACGGTTCTAATTTTGATAACCGTTAGATCTTCGGTTGTGCAAACGGTTTCACCATTAACCGCACCCTAACCGAACCGATTAACCGATTATTATAGGCCCTTGATTTATTTATATAAGGATCAATCCTAGCCGTCTAAAACGAGTAACCCTAAAGTATACATATTAGAAACCCTAAATCAAGTACACAGTCGCTCCCTCTCTATCTCTTTTTTTCTTCTTCTTTGCTACTTCTTTACAGTCCCCTCTATCTTTTTTATCTTTGATTTTTCTTATGGTCACTGCAACTACTTATCATCACCGATTACCACCACAATCACCACCTTCTTCTTGTGCTTCTGTGATTGCTTCTTTTCTTCTTGCTCTTTTTGAACTTACACCACCAACACCAGGGCAACCTGCTACACCATCATCACCACCACCACTGCCTGCAACACCACCATCACCTTTCGATAGGGATTTTTTTTTAAAGATTAAGACAAGACTGTATTCGAATTATTGGGTTTACTTTATTTTCTAATTTATTGTTGAATCTCTGTGTTAAATGATTGTAACTTTAATTTTAGTTTGTTTATTTATTTTGAATATCAATTTTGATGAGTTACTAAGTTGAGTTTCTATGTGTTGATTTAAAGCAATTTAGAGATCTTGGGAATGTTTAGAATTGATGTAATTGATTTGTTGTCATGGTTCAATGAAGAAATTAATGTTGAATTAAGTTGCTGTCATGATTAACTCGGTGAATAAAATTGATATTTTTCAAGTTATAAGAGATGAAGTTATAAATCTGATTTCTTCGGACAAATCTGTTCTGAAAACCGTAACCGATCCGAGTCGGCTCGGTTTTGAAATCGAACCGTTGCTGCCACAGTTCGGTTACGGTTCTAAAAATGAAAACGGCAGTACTTACGGTTAGGACAACGGTTTTAGCGATAACCGCACCGAACCGCACCGTGTGCAGCCTTAAATTGGGAACAAGATGTCTTCATGTTGCCTCTAAATGTAAAAACCATAACTGAGCTAACTAGATAATTAACCAGCACTGAGGTGCTTCCTTGGCTAATAAACAACGCAAACCACTGAACTTAAAAGAGATACAACCAGATTGACCACAATAAAAAAGGGTGTCTGCCGCCGTCAACAAATATTTAATGGTCTGGTGTGTGGTCACTTTATCTAATAATGTTAATTTACTAACCCACCACCACGCACCACCCACCACCAGCACCCCCACCTCGTTTTACTAGCCACCACCTAGCTATTCAAGCTGTAGCCTATAGTCCATCCCTCCACCACCATCAATCCTTTTTGTCGGCCTCACGCTGCCGTCTCCTCTCTCTTTCTTGACTCCTCCACTTCAAAATTTCAAGCTAGCACACTCTGCTCTGTAATCAATACACAGTGCCACAGACCCATGTCATTCATACATACACGAATAATGCCATGACCTCATGCATGGACTGACCATTTAAACTGTCATGATTTCTTTTCCTCTCTATTTTGTTTGCCCATACAGTAAGAGCATCCAGAGTCATCGACCAAAACTAAAATTTTGGTCGAAAACAGAGACACTATCGAGTGGAGTATCGAGTAAATCCTAGACTAAAACTAAAAACCAAACCAAATTTGGTCTTTGGTTTAGTTATAGTCTGGCGTAATCTGCGTCTACGCGATTGGGCGTAACTTTGAGTTACGCCCCATAACAAAAAAAAAAAAAAAAAAAATTGGGCGTAGTTTGAAACTACGCTTGATGGAGCGAGAGGACTTGATTGCTTTGATGATGATGAGTTACGCCCATAACAAAAAAAAAAAAAAATGGGGCGTAGTTTGAAACTACGCCCGATGGATTTTAGTCTGCACCGTAGTGTCACAGGACGGAGTAAACCAAATTTTTTGAGTTTTTTTTTGCTCTTTGCTCTTTGGTTATGGTCGCACCATTGCAGTTGCTCTAAGTAAATAAATTACGATCTTGATTGGGTTGATGACTTCATTCATTTTCATCACCAAGTACAAATAAATAGAGTGACATTTTCTTCAGAAACTCACATTGAGGTGACACGTAGACGCAGTACAGCAATAATTACTGGGACCCACATGAGATATACCCCAAATTTTCATCATGATCATCATGGGATTATATCTTTACAAAACGGCAACATTTAAGGCTTCGTAATTCAGACCATGTCCTCCCAAAGTAGACCGACAAAAGGAAAATTAATCACACAAGATCATCCGAATCAATCTATTAAATATAGTCCTGTATATACAGTATCGTAATTTAACTACCTTTTGTCCCTGGTAGAGATTAACGGTGGAGATTTAATTATTTTTGGGTTCTTTTTACGACGATCTCGAGGTTGACTCTGTTGATAACAGAAGGAAACTCTGATAAAGGACCGAGTCTTTATCAGAGAAAAATGTAATGATGAGGTAAAACGAGGACATGGTACTTAATTAATGAAAAAGTTAGAGGACAAATATGTCAATATTTGTCTTAGATGAACACGGATGTCAATGTCATCTGTCTGTCAACCAAGACGAAATTGGTGTCACAAGGGGGCGGAGATGAGGCGGTGGTGGAGAATATATTATTTTACTTACTTTTATTTGACAAACTCTTACTCGGGAGAAAAAGAGCAAGAGTGTGTTATGTGGTGGGTTCTCCGTTATGGGAAACTGAGTGGTGGTGGGGATTGAGGCCGGCGCACTGCGATGTTTACACACTAACCAGTGTGTTTGTGCCGCATGGTGGGTCTTCCCTTTCGACCTTAATCATGCGTCTGCCTCACGGCATAGAGCTCGAAAAAAACTATACACACTTGTAATCCAACTGGTAACTCTAGTCCGGCATACTCCAACTGGGAACTTTAGTGCGGCACTTTGGCTTATAGGGTAGTATTTTTTTCTCAGTGGTAAAAAGAAGGAAAAAAACATCTAAAAACCGATTAGACCCAAAAGTAGGATGTTTTCCAAAGCTAACATAGGCCCATGATTTTGTGTATATATCAATTTTGAGACAATTTTTTTTTTTTTTTTTTTTTGCGGTCATATATGATTATTGATTTTTGTTTCTTTTTTCTTTTTTTTTTTTATTTTTAGGAAAAGAGGATAACCTCAAATGATATATAGATAGTGTCGATCTAAGAGATCGGAAACCTTATACAATTTTTCAAGATCACAACATAATCATCCAAATCATAATGTCTCCACCAATTCTTGCCTAGCAATTTTATCTTCTCAGACCTAAGAACAATTACAGAGGACCATTTATCAAGGGGCCAAACTGATTTTGAAAGAAAACCAGAATGCATCACTGCACAAAGCAATGACTTGATAGGGTCCAACCCAATGTTTCTCAGTGCATGTAAATAACATGAACTGGTGGTTTTAAATTTTGATTGCCTAATGCAATCAGGGTAACAATGACCCAAATAACAGTAACAGTATCCAAGGTGTCTATAGTAATAGTAGCAGTATCCAAGGTGTCTACAGTAGCACTGGTATCTGAATCGGTCTTGAAAGGTCTAAATCGGAGCGAATCGGGGTGACTCGGCATTGGAGTAACGGTTGTAGTAGTTGATGATGAAGTTGATGAAGATCTTGATCGATTTTTTACTGTCTTTGTTTCCCTGGATTGAGATGTTGATATTCTTGTTGTTGCTGATGATTATTCTCTATAAAAAGACATTTCTTCCATTTGAGCCAACTCTTCAGAAGATTGAATACAAACAACAATAACCCAGACTAGAAAAATTCATAAACAGAAGAACAAAGTTACCAAACCTAAAATCTATCACCGAAATTGATTTTTGTTTCCAAACATAATTATATGGCCTTTGCATAATGGCTAATCAGTTTCTTGTGGGACGTTGTCTTCATTTAAAATTGTCATTATGTTTCGTATGCTTAGAATTTTTTGTTAAATTATGTAATAACTCTTGGAAAACTATGCTAAAACTGGACTAATATCGAGACTTATAGTAAGGGCAATAAAGTGTATCAGAAATACTATCTAAAACTTTAAGTAAAGTTTGGTTGATGGTATCAATACATGAAAACTTCTTCTTTTTTGTATTCCGATCTTTGTGATACTTCTTGCACACCTGATTTTCTGGGATTCAATCAAAGGGTTTATATTATAGACATCAAACTTGTTGAAAGATAGAATCTGAATCTTTTTCATTTTCTGAGCAAAGAAAACCAAATTTGGAGGGAATTCTTAAAATATCAAAGGAGAGTTTCAACCTGAAATTAAAAATTACGGAACACTCGAAAAGATCAGTGATAATATGTCATAATCCGAAATATAAAAATATTCTTAGAAGAGTAGCTAGAACTAAGATGTTCCTCTTAGTTCAATCAAAAGATAATTTCAAGTGTATATCAAGTAGAAATTAAAAAAAAATTATATAACTAGTCTTAAGAGAGTATCACTAGGTAAGATGTTCATATAGTATGATCCATAGCAAAATTTAAACGCGAAGACAATATGGGTACCACATGAGAGACTTTTTACTCCGCGTTGAAGAACAAAATATAAAGAAAGGACAATGAAAATAATGAGTTTTTTAATTTCTCGTTTTTTTTATTAAAATGAAATAATCGAGAAGATATTCCGATTGTGTTAGTGTACAATTATATTAGTACGCATAAATAAAAAAATCAATCAACTATTCTAGAATTTTGATAGTTAATTGAAAAACTTGAAAAAAGTAACATACATTATACCTCTGTATTTCTCGTGAATAGACGATGTTCCTATAGTATGCTAGCCCACGAGTAAAAAATCAACATCCTTGATAATTTTTTACATAAACTCGATACCAATTTTTTCTTAAACTAACATTTTCTTAATGAAAGAACCCAGAGATGAACCCAAATTTATATAAAAGCATATAGTATTTACCAACAATTCTTTACAAATAAGATTACATTTTTTTTAATATCACAATAGTCAATCGAAAACCTTTTGCAAGTATATGTATTTTGTGCTCGTCTGTTTCAATGTATACTAAGCATTACCTGTAAAAACAACCATTTGAAACAATGAAACATCAGAATAAGAAAATTATAATGTATATGTGTTATTGCTTCACTAAATGCCTCTAATCTATTTTGTTTGGTACACAACTATCTCTTTTGTAAACTTTTGGGGATTCACGTTTTTCTTTATCAATCCAATATGTTCATGGTATGGTAGGGGAAACATTCCTGTAAATCCACTAATACTATTGTTAGATACATATATCATCAACTTCAAGACCGCACTTCCAGGTAGAATTTTCATCAGATATGTCTCGTGTTTTGATATATAAATCAGGAAATATTTGTTGATCTAGTTTCTTTTCAAATGAGTTTGTACCTTCTTCTTTTTTCGTAATACGATAAGTGAAGCATTCACCAAAGATATAACCAGAATCACAAAGTTAGCGGACCCTCTAGTCAAATCATAGGTATAACCATAAGTTAGGAGTCGATCCGACCTGCAAGAGGCGAAACCAAGTAATAAAATCAATAAGTGAAGCATTCGCCAAAGATCTCTCCATCCAAATCTTTGCATGTTTCTTCGATAGCTAGCTCTCCTCAAAAACTAATCAGAATCTCATCTGTATGCATGAACCACTTCCACCCGTAAAAAACTTAACACTATCAGCGAGGATATGGTTTTCCCTTCTCCCTGTAGAATCTTTAAGAAGATCGAGTCAACATTTGAATGAGATTAAGCTTCCTGTACAAAAACTATCAAAAAAAAAAAAAAAAACAGGAGTAAAAAACAAGTGTATAACATGAACATAAATAGCTTTCTATAGTTTATATAAACTAAAAAAAGCGCATAACAATTTAAAATCCTAATGGTTTGTGTAAGGCATCATACTTAGATAAAATAGAAAGGGAGAATAAAAGTAATATTTCCTTTTGTATTATCGATTTACATCTTTTATGCAATCTGTTGGCACTATTACTGCATCTACTTAAAAAAAATAAACAAAAGAATGTTAAGAACACGTGAACTTTAAATTCATAAAAACCAAAAGTGGAAAAGGAACAACGAAAATAACATGCAATCATTTGTAAATGAGAATGAAAATCCTTGGACCTTAAATACTGATACTTAACAAACTTGAAGTCGGGTCATAAATAAACCTCGATCGAACAATATCCTTACCAAAAATTTTAGGTAGTGTTTCGTATAAAATTTGAATGCTCTTTCTATAACACAAAATTACATGCATATTGAATTTAACAGCCATTTAAAGAATATTAGCGATAGAAAAAACATTCATGTATATAGTCTACACATTAACATCATCAAACCACGGCTTTATCTAAAATCTCTAGTTAGTATCTTTGGTAAACTTAGGGATGCCCTTGTTATAAGATTCATTCTTTGTTGGATAATTTTTAGAGAGTTGGATTCGATTTTTTATAAAATATAATAAAAATTACAAGCCTATGGAATTTAACAATAATATTAAATACACTGACACTGTCAAATTATAGCTATACCTAAAAATGATTAGTCTTTTTTTTTTTGGCGAAGAGAAGGCGAACCTCTTACACTAATATAGTTTCGATGTTGTTACAAGTCAGTTTTGAGATTTCAACCATTACATAGTATTCAAACACAACATTCCCAGAGTTTAAGAAGCCACTATCAACCCTTAAGACTGTCCAAAATTCAAGGAATTCCACCATTACCAATAACACATAGTCGAATATGGTTAATTGGACAAATTTGGATTATTCTCAACAATGCCAAACAAATTAGCATAACTTTTTTTTTGAGATATGTTAGGAACAATAAGTTATCCAACCAATTCTCAAAGTTTTTGATAAGTAAGTTAAATGGCCATGTTTGGTTTGTAGAAGACAACCCTACACAATTTAACACCACTGCACTAGGCATATGAGTTAGGATCAGCAAATGATCCATCCATTTCTCAAGATTTTCATGGGTAAAGTAATTAAAGTATCAATTTAAAACTAAACTAAAATAACATACAGTAACAAGCTTGGTCCGAATCGGTCTTTAGCTATCTGAAATGGTCTGGACCGATCTGAATCTGTCTGAAGTTATGTCTGAGTATGAGCGATTGGTGTTGTTGCTGTTAGTGTTATTGTTGTTTATGTTATTGCAGAGCTGCTATTGATGTTGTATTTGATTTCACTATTGTTTTTGTATAGTTTGATGTTGATTTCATTCTTGATGAAGATGTTGTTTTTTTGAAAACAACCATATCCTTATCATGATTTGAGGAAGCAGTGACAAACCACACTGCAGGGTTCTAAAATAAAATCAAATGACAAACCCCCAAAATGAAACCATAAGATTTTAAGCAAGAGATCTTAAACATAAAACCCAAATTTGGAAAAAAAAAGAAGAAGTTAAAACCGTGGATTTTTCTGAATTTAGGGATTCAAAATAACATAAGATATATCAAACCCAATAGCCAAAAAGTTAAAGTCCTAGTTCTAAACAATATTTAAATCTAAACTATTATTGAAATAACAGGTTGAGAAAGATCAAAACCCTTATGGGGAAACTAGTCCCATCAACACCAATTCTCAGCCTAGTATCGGTCCCAATGGCATCCTCCATCTCCAAACTTCACTAATATTAATGTGGACACTGATGTATGCCTGAACTGCTCTTATCTGTTTGTTTCCCGAGATTTTAATTGCACTATTCTTGTCGCCGAGACTGTAAAAAACTAGACTATTATCCTGTTGGTGGCTGAAGTAAGGAGTTTTATGTTAGCATTTAAGCTTGCTGGTCGTGTTGATGTGTGAAATTTGGTTGTGGAAGGTGACTGTCAAAGACTGGTGTACATCATTCAGTAGAAACATAACTCCACTCTGTGCAGAATTCATCATCTAGTTGATGAACTCTATGCTAAGGCCAAGAATATTAACTCGGTTGAGTTTCAATTAGTTCCGAAGAGAGCCAACTCTACGGATCATGAGATTGCAACTTATGCAAAGCTTCACAATGTCCAAAATTGGTAGACATCTTCTCAATTCCCATCTTCTGTTCTACAAAAAATTCCTATTTAGCTAGGTTTCTGTATGTATATTTTCGGTTTTGACAAATTCCAATTGTAATCCAATAAATTTACCGAAATCACTCTTAGTTGATAACTAATATTATCTAGTATTCATTCAAACCTCTAAGATATGGTAAGCACATAAATCCGATATCTAAAAGATATAAAATATTCTGATTTAGAGATATCGTCTTGAGTATCAATAGAAAATACTTGAACATTAAGTAATAAGAGTCTAGCCCATGCTCAAATCACTATATCGATATTATGTGAACATTCCAAGTTCAATCCATGTACATCTCGATTTTGTACGAACCCGAAGATCACCAAACATATCGAAAATGCAAAACTCAGATTAAAATCCAAACAAGATCGGTCAAACGATTAGGATCGGTCTTAAACTCTTTGACTACCAAACAATATTTCGTACTTCCTTTGATTATGTTTATGACATTTCTTCGTATATAATTCCAAGAGTTGAATTCATTAATGGATAAAAACTTTATAAAGAATCTAAACTTTGTAGCATTATCTTTTTATAAAAAAATAAAAAATAAATAGGAAAGATAATAAATAGGTTTTCAGATTTTAGATTGAGTTATATTGCATATTATTTATAATTATAAAAAATTCAAGGGTATACATGAGAGATTAATGAGAAAATACCATTATAAACAAAAACTAGACACTAGTTTAAAATAGACGAAAATATAATATTTGACTAAAGAAAGACAGTTGAAGTACTTGGTAACTTCACATATCAAAGTTGCATGAAACAATCAATATATCTATCCTTGATACTTTGATCATAGTATAAAGATTAAATCACCGATATTAGAGACAAGTAAACAAGCTTTACTTCGTATGTTTTTCAATATATATTGACTTGAAAGAGCATAGATTGAAATGAAACATTTCAAGTATGTTGCTACAAACCTCGAACTAAAGGATGATATGTGTTCGTTGATGCCAATGCATCTTCAGGTTCATCAAGGGTAACAAGAGCGAGTTTCAACATTTCTATGTTCCTAGTCTAACCTAAGAAAGTTGACTCTAGTAATCAAATCAAGCAGCTTCAGGTTTTGGAACTAAAATATGACAACCAAAGTTGACATTGCAACTTGGTAGGTTTAACTTAGCAATTCTCTTACAAATTCGAGTCCTTCCATAAGAATGGTAAACCATTGGTTGTTCAATAACAATTCAAAACAACACATGTACGTGTATAATTCGTTTTTGAAATATAAATATGCACGCTAAACTTGTCCAACAATGATACTATAGAAAAAAATATATTTTAATACTAATTGTACATAGATATGTGATTTAAAATGGGATATTTTAAAAATATCTAATGTAAGATCAACAATTGGTGGGTGGCTCAATAGTTGGAGCCTTTTCCTGAGGTCATGGTTGGGTTCGAATCCACCTAATTTCTCGAATTCTTAGACCGGGTCTAGTGGGCATTCCCAGCCACTTCCCAAACACCTTTACACCTCAACCTGGGAAGGGCCTGGCTCTTGTGGTTTTTCTCATAGAAATCCAGGGACGGCTAACCATTAGTCGTTCTAAGAAAAAAAAAACGGTCATTAATCAACCGTCAGCTAACGATCAGTGATCACCCGTTTCGGTGAAAACGGATATCCATTAACCGTTCTTCTTATCATGACCAGTCAACCCTCGTTGAACCGGCTAACGGTTAGCCGTTTCCAATTTAGGCTAAAGTTCCAGGAACAACGAACACAATTTATTCCGTTCATGTTCTTCCCTTTCTTTCCCTCTCTTCTCAAACAAAAACCCTAAATAACCAAATAAACATCACCTACACAATTCCTGGAACTGGGTTTGTTGAGGAAGCTCTTAATTGAAATTTGGGGTTATTTTTGAAGAAGTTAATCATCTAAATAATCAAAGGTAATCCAATAAACTTAAACCCAATGTTTTTTATTTTTCTTTTCAATTGAAAAGATTTTCATTAATTTTGAGATGAATAACATAAATTGAATCTCAATACTATTAGTTACCACTTTGGGAGGACTTGAATTTGTTTAACATTGTTAATTTTAGGCACTTAAATTGTATGTTTAATTGTATAGGTTATTTACAAGTTATATGATTTGGTATGATTGAAAATGAGATAATTTAGATTGTATGTCTAATTGTATATGTAATTTACACGTTATAGATATTATCATGGTCATAAAACGCGACACTTTTGTTGGAATTCAATTGCAAATGTTGGTGGTATTAAACTTTGTTATAGTTGAATTCTTCTGTTAACTTTGATAGATGTCCATTTTGACACCATTTCATCGTTACTCCGGTGTTGTTGTTAATTGAAGAATGTCTTTAAGGAGATATATGTCAATCAAATTGGGGGTTCGTCTAGCCGATAATTCTGATGACGAAGATACAAATCAAAATCTTCTCATGCCATATCAATGTATGCTGCAAAATACTCATAATTTGCATCAACCCGTTCCAACGCAAGTGACGAAGAGAGAATCAATCAATATAAATCGTGCTGAAGCGGATGCAAGGATGATGCAGGATTATTTCAATGATGGTTGCACTTGGGGACCGAAAAAGTTCCATGGACGTTTAGGTATGTATCGACCCCTTTTCTTAAGAATTATGCACAACATATGTGAGGTTGACCCAGACTTTCGACAAAGAAAAGATGCTGCAAGAATTCCAGGTCATAGCCCACACATGAAAATGTATGCCGTTATGAAGTGTCTTTGTAAAGGTATTCCACCTGATAGCGTTGACGATTATACCCGTATGGCTGCATCTAATATTTACTATTATATTAAGAAGTTTTGTGATGCAATTATGTTTGGGTTTAATGCGGAATACATGAGACGTCCCACTGTGAATGATATCAAGTGCCTGATGAAGGAGACAAAACATACTGAAGATTCAAAAAATCCAAATACATTATAACGATGCTCAAGTTGCACTTGACTAGAATACTAGATGGACACGTATAAAAGTGAATGCAAATAAAATCAGGAACAAATGTTGAGTTAAATGATTGATGTGAGTTGATATGTCGAAATATGAAAGATACATTGATACGTCAACTCAATTACAAAATCTCCAATAGTGTAATAAATTAATGAGTGAACTGACGAAACCGACAACTGGTGATAAGAAAACTCAATTACAGATTCCAAAATAGTGTAATAAATTTATGAGTGATATGACTAAACCGACAACTGGTGATAAGAAAACTCGACCGACATAAATGCATCAGTAACAAAAGTGACCACACTAGACCACAAATATCAGTAATAAGATTTGAAATTTGAGATACCCAAAAGACAGGCAATGTACTATAAATAATGTTGCTCTATACCAAAACAACACAACCAAATTATCAACATCTTATTTATACTGGATATATCTTCTCTTTAGTTTTCAGCACATTGTTTTATTATTTTAGTAGTCATGGTCGCCAGATTCACCCCTCTTGAGGATGCAGCTATCATCCAGTCTTGGATTAATGTCTTTGTCGCCGAAAGAGAAACAAGAAATATTGTTTCAGGGGTCAATTTATGGGAGCTTGTGGTTCTACATTTGACGGTTAGGAACGAAAACCCACACCAGAGAACATCTAGAGTTTTACAAAACAGGGTACCAAATATTAAGAGAAAGGTTAAGCTGTACCTAAGTTTTTTGGTTCCAGTTTTGAGAAACTTACCTTCTGGATGGACAATGAACGAATGTGTAAGTGCTTTAATTTTGGACTAACATCTTAAAATTTTAAAAACATTTATTTAATAACACAATTTTAATATTTGGTTGCATAATATAGGAAGTGGAGTCGCAATATAGATACGAAGCTGCAACCGGTAAAGCATTCCAATTATATGAATGTTATTTACTCCTGAAGCAGAGGTTGCCTGAAGAGTACGATCCCGAGATATTATGCCGTGAAGATGGTGAAGATGGTGATGAAGATTAGTTCGGCTGCGCCAACAATATAGATTTTTTGGGTACATCTCTGGCAAACCCTCCCGAGACTAAACTCGGCTGTTAGGGACACCGAACGGATTTAAAGGGTTGCTGCACCAACTAAGTGCAGTCGCGATGCCTACGACAGTGAGTTAGGTTTAATTTTCAGTAATTTTGATTTAATGTACTACTTAGTTTAAGTATCCGAATAAAATAAAATTGATTACACATCTTTGTCACTTATATTTACATATTCTACAAACTAAATACGACTTAGCAACTCCATGTGTACACTACAACAAGGCCACAAAAATTGCCAATTTTAATTAAGGTGAGCACAATGCACCCAAGACAAGTGGATCTGACGGTAATAAAATTTTTTGACATTGAACCTCAGGAGTGTCTACCCGTCTAGCGTAAATACTTTTGGTAAAACAAAACAGAAACTGCAAATGAGTGTACATGAAGTGTAAACGAAAAAAAGGTCAAGAAACGAGTATCCATTAACCGTTCTTAGAAACATATGGCCACAGTTTTCTTGGTTGGGAAGGGGTTGGGCATGCCCATAAGACCCAGTCTTAGATGCTCCAGATACTTTAGAATAAAATACTAATTTAGTGATTCGCGGATTATTCGACATATCCCTATTTTACTTAGGCTGCGTTTGGTAATGCTTTTATTTGCCCAAAAGCACTTTCAAAACCTATATATGTTAATAATTTTTGAAATTGGTGTTTGGTAAAAAAAATCAAAGTGTTTTTTACCCAAACACTTCCCAAATTCCTCAATTTTTAAAAAACTGGGGAGGAGGAGCTTTTAAAAGCTACAAAAGCATAAGCTTTGGTCCCACCAAAATTTAATGGTTAATTTATCCCTATTTTATTTTGTAAACGACAAAAATTACCCTTAAATTTACTTACACTCAATTTTTTATTTTTTATATTTTATTCTTTAAATATTATTATATTTTATTTTCAAACTATTTTACGATACCATTTCACTTAGCCTGTCAAAAAATAAAAACAAAAAAAAATATTAAATAGTTTGAAAATAAAATATATGTTTAATAACACAATTCATAATAATATTAAATAATTACTTAATTTTAGTTTGATTTTTTGTTTGAAAATTGTGTATATTAATAAGTGGTTAAGTAAACTTAATATTATATTTGTTTGTATTTAATAGTAAAAAAAAAGTAATTATTTTTAAACCCAATAAATTTGAACAAAACTATTTTCAGATACATGTCTCTGTTTTTGTCATTTGCTACAACAACAATGGTTGAATATGATATTTTACCAAACACACTTTGATTGCTTTTCTAATCAGCTTTAATTTTAATTAATATTTTACCAAACGTCTAACTGCTTTTTTCTCACAGCACAACACAGCAACGCACAGCAAAAAAGTGCTTTTGCAAAAGCCGCAGCAATACCAAACTAAGCCTTATAGTACCTTGTTCGGTATTTCAGTAGTTCGGGCGTATTATTCGGCTACAAATTATTCCTTCAAATTCGTGAAAGATTCGACTCCACCAGAAACGTGACAAATCTGCTCGGACATATAAGGGAAAGAAGGCGGCTCCGCTGCCCATCGTGAATTAGCTAGGGGTACTTTTAGTGGGAAGCTTGGATGGGTGCCATATCGTTTTCTCTTTATCTCAGTCCCACATCCGTTCGACGCTTTTTGCCCGTGATTTTGTCCCGCCTAGGATTACATCCTTGTGACAGAAGTTTTGGAAAATTTTCAGAAATTTCCACCCCCTAATGCTGTAAGGATTGATAGATGCTAATATCTGCGAAAGGATTGATAGAGCCTTATTTTCTTACCAGTGGATTCAGATTTTCCATAACACAAAGGTAAGTCACCTAACAAGAGTTGGTTCTGACCATACCCCTATACTTTTTGACTCCAACCCTAAACAAAAAAGACTTAGCAAACCATTTAGATGCCTCGGATCTCGGCTTTCGCACCCTACGTTAGCAACCTTAGTGGCGGCATCTTGGAACCTCCATTCCTCAAAATCTCCTGACAGGAACTTAGCCTCTAACCTAAAATCTCTCTCTTCAGACCTAGCCCAATGGAATTCCGATGTTTTCGGCAATATTCATAAAAATATTAAAACTCTTAATAACAAAATAGAAAATATTCACAAATCCGGGAACTTCTCTTCTAAAATTGATACTCTTAAGAACCTCCAAGCTGAACTGGGGAAATGGTACAAGATTAAAAATGATTATTACCATCAACTATCTAGGGATAAGTTCTTTAAAGAATATGATCAAAACACCGAATATTTCCATGCTTCTGCCTCTAATAGAAAAAGGATCAATGCAATTCACTCTCTTAGGGAGCCTTCTGGTCTTTGGATTTCAGACCGAGACCAAATCAATGCTTTATTGATCAACCATTTCACCCAAATTGGAACTTCTCAAATGGGTAACTACAATGTCGACCTCTCAGAAATAATCCAACCTTGCATCTCAGATTCGGAAAATTCTTCTCTAACCCAAATTCCATCCAAAGAAGAAATTTGGTCAACTCTGTCGAAAATGAACCCTTGGGGAGCTCCTGGCCCGGACGGATTTCAACCGGGGTTTTTCAAAGTCAATTGGGAAATATTGGGGTCAGATATTACAAACACCATACAAGAATTTTTTAGAACGGGGATTATGACTCATCAATTCAACCATTCTTATATTACTCTTATCCCAAAAATATCAACACCTCAAACCCCAGCGGATTTCAGACCGATCAGCCTCAGCAACACGATTTATAAACTTATCTCCAAGATCATAGCCAATAGACTAAAACCCCTATTGAATAGGATAATTTCTCCCAATCAATCGGCTTTTCTTCCAGGGAGACAAATTACAGACAACATTATCATAGCCCATGAATTGATTCATTCTATGAAAACTTCCAAAAAAAAGAAGGGTTTTTTTTGCTCTTAAGATAGATCTCTCCAAAGCTTTTGATAGAGTTGAGTGGCCTTTTATTAGAAAAGCTTTATCCTCTTTTGGCTTCAGTGATGACTGGGTTAATCTCATCTTTCAATGCATCTCCACTACCTCCTTTGCTATCCTTCTAAACGGATCCCCAGGCCCAACTTTTTCCAATTCAAGGGGTCTAAGACAAGGTGATCCTTTATCCCCGTATCTTTTCTTAATTTGCATGGAGATCCTCTCAAGACTCCTTGAAAAAGCAACAAGCGAAAATAAAATCTCGGGACTTCAAATAAATAAACACGCCCCTACCATATCCCATCTCTTCTTCGCCGATGATTGTTTTCTTTTCACCAAAGCGGATCTGGGAGAAGCGAAAAACTTATTGGATATCTTATCTCAATTTGGGGGAATTACAGGCCAAATGGTTAATCTTCAAAAATCGGGAATCTATTTTAGCCCTAAAATTCATCCTAAACATGGGAAAATAATAGCAAAAATCCTTAAAGTCCAGTTGATGACTAAAAAAGACAGGTATCTAGGAACTCCTCTTTTCTTTGATAAAAACAGGAAGGAAAATTTTGAGCCGCTACTTCAAAAATATTATAATACCTTGAAAGGTTGGAAATCAAAGTTGTTATCTCAAGCGGGCAGAACAGTCTTAATTCAATCAATTCTTCAAGCGTACCCGACATATCAGATGCAGATGCTAGCTCTTCCTAAAGAAACCTTGGATAAATTAGATAAAATCCAGAGAGATTTTTGGTGGAATAAAGATAGGTCAAAAGGTAAAGGTGGTTATATAAAGGCGTGGAAAGGCATGTGCAAGCCAAAAACACAAGGGGGATTGGGAATACAAAATCCTCATAATTTCAATATAGCTCTTTTAACAAAACTAGCTAGCAGATTAATGATGGAAAAGATCAAATGCTATGGGTTAAACTTCTAGAAGCGAAATATTTCTATAATTCGAATCCCTTCGATCCTACAAGAAACTATGAGCTATCATGGATTTGGACAAGCATTCAGAAAGGTCTAAATATAATTAAAGGAAATTATATATGGCAAGTGAAAAATGGAGCTCATACGAAGATTTGGGAGGACAAATGGATTCCGAATACGGATATATTAAATAAACCAAGGGACAGAGATGATAATTTTCCGCAAAAAGTTCAAGAGCTAATAAATAATGAAGGATATTGGGACACGGAAAAGCTAGATGATTTGTTCTCTCCAGATATAAAAGAAAGAATTCTAGCTATTACCCCAAAGAAAGAAGATAGTGACAGGATAAGATGGGCTCACCACCAATCAGGAGATTTCTCGGTAAAAAATATATATAACTTTCTCATTAATCGTAATTCTGATAATGAGAATGATATTGATTTCCCGTGGAAAAAACTATGGAAGTTGCAGACTCTACCTCGGATCAGGCTGTTTATTTGGAAATTAATTCGAAAGCTTTACCGAGGCCTCGAGTAGACTAGCGGCTCATAATCCCAGAGGTTTCCCCAGAGTGTCAAATGTGCAATAACCAAGCTATGGAAACGGAAAATCATCTTTTTAGAACATGTCCTTTTGCCAGAGCAGTTTGGTTTGGTTGCTCCTTGGAAGCGGTCAATTCGCGAGTTAACACAGATGTGATTAGCAAGTGGATTGAATTTTGGATCAGCCGATCAAAACTTCTCGAAATTTAGTGAACAAGTTGCAATCATTCTTTGGTTCATATGGAAATATAGATGCGAGGTTGTTTTTAGGAAACTGCCCGGATCCTTCCTATTTAATTCGGCGAGATAAAAAGTTTCATCCGGTCTTGATTATCAAGGAAGAGACCAAATCTCAAGGCATCCGAAAACGAAGATTACCAATCACGTGTGGAACAACATCAAGTCGATTGGATAATTTTTATTGATGCGTCCTTTAAAAAGAAAATCTATCCATGGGATATGCCTTTATTCTATACTCGGTAGACCAAGAAGCTTTTCTACATATTTCAGGATCGATTGGGCTTCCTCGGCGTTACATCTTTGAAGCAAAAGCTCACATTAAATGCTTTAAAGTGGCTAAAAAATAATATTCTTTCTAGCGTATGTATAGTCACCGATTGTAAACTCCTTCGAGATTCTATCACCAAACAAGATCTGAAGCTTCATGGGTCATGAGAATACTATTAAAGAAGCAATTTACTTATTGGATAAACTTCCTCAAGCTCGGGTTAAATTTATTAACAGGGGACTACAATGTTTGCAGCAGACTCAGTTGCAAAAGAAGCAAGGATCCGAAGACTTCATCATATGTCATCACACTTGTGTCAACGAGTGCGAAAAGAGAGTATTACTTCTAATATTTTTGATGAAAATGAAATTGTAGATCTTCTGTATTACATTTCTTAAGTTAATATATTAACCTTTTCCATCAAAAAAAAAAAAAATGCTGTAAGACTCACTGTAACAAAGATACAAGTAAATTCTTAGGTAGGTAAGAAAGATTAGTGCTCATACCACTACAGAGGTGAAAATCTACTACCACTCCAGTCGGTCTTCCACTTACTACTACTTTGACAAAATATTTGTGTAGCATTATTTCTTAATCAATTGGTAAAAGAATTCAAATGGCAATCAACTAGTGTGTATCATTTAGTCATAATTTGCCAACAAGAAATCAACAATGCATGTTGGTCAAACTAAAAAGACACAAGTCCATGTACACTGGCCAAGCTAAAAAAAGAAAAAGAAGGCCTGCTGTTAGATTCAAAAGCAATAGAACTACAGAAGTCCTCAAAAAGGAGACGGGTCTAGGGTTAAAGACTTGGAATTTATATCTGGCTCTAGTGGAAGAAAACAACCAGAACGGGACATAGAAAACGGTCTCTTCGGTGCGAGTCTCCGCACCACCTTATTCTTCGAGTCAAAATCCATGTTAATATGCCAGTTCTCCCAAAGCATAAAATTGGTCAAAAAGACCAAAATCAACAAATTATGGGTGAAAAAGACATTTAGATTTTGATACTGTTTAAATGGACAAAAATACAAATATAACCAGGATGTAAACAGTTTCATCCTACTTATTTTCAAATATTTTTTACTTTTTTAATTTACTTCAGGATGCATCCAGTTTCATCCTTGATATTTTTTAAGTTTAAGTCAGGATGAATCCAGTTTCATCCACAAAACGGTGCAGGATAGCATTTGTCTTTGGAAAATAGTTGTTTCTCCTTTTACTTCTGGAGAAATATCCGTAACCATCCAAACACCCTACAGGAAAACAATTATTAATCCGACTGACTCAATCCTCTTCATATATAAATCTCTTCACCAAAAACAAACCAGCAAAATAGTCCTACTAGAATCCTCCATGTTCACCATCTGGCGAACTAGTTCTACTGTTCCAGCCAGGCCTCTAGTCATCATATCATAAAGAGGAGAAAACCTCTCCCAACTACTTAACGATAAAAATCCCCCTGTGTGACAGAGCAGCAGCACCCATCTAATCCATAGTCTTTCTTTCTTTCTTTCCCATCATACCTCTCTACATAAATAAAACCAAACAATGTCACGTCATTTCCACTGCACCAATTTAACTCCACCCTATATAGGCCTGTGTAGCCTAGCTAAACCATCAGGAAATTCTCTCCCTCACCACCCACTTTTTTTCAAAAATCTAATGTCATCAGGACCATACATACATACATACATCATTACCTCATTGCATCATCATAATATGAAAAATATTTTGAAAATAATTAAATTAAAAAAAATACTAAAAAAAAATAAAAAAAATGACAAAAATCGAGGATGCGCATGCAAAACCCTCATAATTTTGTCCTCCCTCACCCACGCAACCTTTCCATCTCCCATGCCTTCGTTTCTTTTAAGCTTCCCCGATTCCAATAAGCATGAATCTCCCTACAATCACCAAAAACCCTGCTTTCCCACATATTTACACTCCTGCCACCCAACTCACTTCCCTCTAAATTCACCACAATCCCCATAATACCCCTCAATAATTCAAAAATACTACACCCATCATCTTACTGCACCTCGAATCTATATGGCCAAATTTGGAAATACAGAACCAACAGTGAAATTGCCGCCAATATACACTTCAAGGGTAGATCCGAAATAAGGGTAATTTGGTAATTTCGGACTGTACAGTTTTTGTTTTTTACTATTAACACATCAAAAGAGAGCTGAAGCAAACTGTGTAATGTGCCAGCGAGAAGTACTAAAAGGATATGAAAAAATGGCTTTTTTGCTTCCTCAAATTAGGGTTTCTTTTTAGGTTCATCTTACTGCAATAACAATAAGAGACCTCCTCATCAACATCTTGACTCACCACTCATCTCCTTTTTCATTTTCTCAGTAAAAACAGGGTTCAGAAGCAAAAATCTCCATGAGTTAAGTGTTTCTCTGTTGAAGAAGATCATAATAAGAAGAAGATGTTTCAGAGATTAGGAACGATAATAATAAGTTAAAATTATTATTAATAATTTACTAAGGATAATTAATTTGTCTCTCTGAATCTATTTGGAAGAAATTTACTTGGATCTTGAGAAATTTTTGGAATTTTTGTTCGTTCAGTTCAGAAATCCAAGAAATCTTGTTTATTTAATTAGTGTGTTGAAGAGGAAGAGTGCCGTAAATTATCTTCTGTTTGGTGAATCGGTGTACAAAACGATTCGACTCGTTCATCCTCAGCCGTATAACCCAACAACAAGAAATTTCAGATATCGAGAAAAAAAATCTGGTTAGTGTTGAAGAAGATAATCTTTTTTTTTAGTGCGTTTTTTTTTTTTCACTTTTCTTTTTAAAAGCTATGCCTATTTTCAGTTGTTTCAGTCCTCTGCATTTTTTTACCACCTCTGAAAAAAAAAAGTTAGGCCTGATTTTCTTTTTGTGAGTATTAATTTAAGAAATTCTTGTCAATTTCAGATTTCTTAAATGAATTGGAGCTTTCAGTTTTCTTCAATTAATGGTTTGGATTTCTGATTTGAAGTTTAGTGAGAAAGGTTGATAGATCTTTGTTGTTGGATCTTTGAACTAATAGTTTTAAGGTAGTTTGTGAATTGGAGTTTAGAGAAAGAAGAGATGATGGCTGTAACTGCTGCTGCATGTAAGGATGGTAAAGGAGTAATGGATAATGGGAAGTATGTTCGGTATACTCCTGAGCAAGTTGAAGCACTTGAAAGGCTTTATCATGAATGTCCGAAACCATCTTCGATTCGTCGTCAACAGTTGATTAGAGAGTGTCCTATTCTCTCTAATATTGAACCTAAACAGATCAAAGTTTGGTTCCAAAACCGAAGGTATTAATTAACTAATCATTTTTACAGTAGAAATTTTCATTAAATTTTTATGTGGTGGTTAAGTTTAGTGATTTGTTAAAAATGGTGGTGTTTATTTGATTGTTTAGATGCCGAGAGAAGCAGCGGAAAGAGGCGTCACGTCTTCAAGCTGTTAATCGGAAGCTTACGGCAATGAACAAGCTTTTGATGGAGGAGAATGATAGGTTGCAGAAACAAGTTTCACATTTGGTGTATGAAAATGGTTACTTCCGCCAACAGACTCAGAATGTAAGAAAGCCCCTTGAATAATAATTACTCTACCAATTAATTTTTCATTAATTTGATCTCGTTGGAAGATATTAAAGTTCCAAATAGCCTATGTGATTTTCAGAATTTGTCACTGAGTAAAATTAATTAGTGTACTGTTATAAATGGTCCCTGAGTTACTTAAGTTCTAATGGTTTTTGCTGTTGTTGTTGACAGACGACTCTTGCCACCACGGACAATAGTTGCGAGTCAGTGGTAACCAGTGGTCAACACCAATTGACGACTCCTCCGCATCCTCCACGGGATGCAAGCCCTGCAGGGTGAGTGGGAATTTCTAGTTAGGCCAAATTTCATTTTTGATATTCTTGTGCTTTGTGTCGACTTTCTTGTTTGTTTGACGAGTTTATACTTTGTATTTTTTCCAGACTTTTGTCCATTGCAGAAGAAACTTTAACAGAGTTTTTATCAAAGGCCACTGGGACCGCTGTAGAGTGGGTCCAAATGCCTGGGATGAAGGTTACTATCTTAAACTTCCTATTTTCAATGATATTGTTTATACTTGTTCAACAAAATGAATCGTCGATCTAGCCTTCTCCACTTCACTTCAAGAGGAAGTACTTTCCTGAACACATGGATGCCCGAGGGTAGTTGTTGGACCACACATCCTCCAGATAGGGTGCAATGTGGTTCCTTATGTAGTACTAATTGGAATCAAATAGCTACTTAGAGTGGCAAACCTGGTGCACAAGCAGAACAACAACGTTGAATTGCAATGTTCTTGTAAACCATGCCTGAACTTAACTATTTGTCCATACCTTCTGTTACCACTCCACTTCCAAATTTGCATTCAAGGCAATTCTTTAGTAAAGTAATGTTGGTTCCCTCCGATCTATGCAGCCTGGTCCGGATTCCATTGGAATCGTTGCTATTTCACACGGTTGTACTGGAGTGGCAGCACGAGCCTGTGGCCTGGTGGGTCTAGAACCTACAAGGGTAAGTTGTCTGGTCATGTTCCATTCCCCATGTACTGTGTGCTCAATCTTCTGGAGTCTCAGTGGTTGGTTTCAAGAAGGTTTAATTCACTCAAACTGTATTTTTCTAGGTCGCAGAAATCCTCAAAGATCGGCCTTCGTGGTTTCGCGATTGCCGAGCTGTGGATGTTGTGAACGTGCTGCCCACTCCGAATGGTGGAACCATGGAGCTCCTATACATGCAGGTTGGTCCTATTCCTTTGACGCATATACTTCTTAATGACACTAATATTGACTTGCCTATTGGATTTTTGAATGTTTGATAACTTCTCTAGCTGTATGCCCCAACAACATTGGCTCCTGCTCGTGATTTCTGGTTGCTGCGCTATACTTCTGTGCTAGAGGATGGTAGTCTTGTGGTAAGTAACATGCGGGTTGTTCTTTTTAAAACAAAATAAGAATCTGGATTGAGGTTTTGTTATCCTTCATTTTATCATGTCGAGTTTTTCGTGACACCACACATTGTTTAATGGGCAGGTCTGCGAGAGGTCGCTTAGCAGCACACAGGGAGGTCCAAGCATGCCACCAGTACAGCATTTTGTGAGAGCAGAAATACTGCCAAGTGGGTACCTCATAAGACCCTGTGATGGGGGTGGATCAATAATACACATTGTTGATCATATGGATTTGGAGGTACATGCTTTCACCTATTGTTGAATACTGATTCCTTTTGTAGTTGGTAGCCAATCAATGCGAACGACAAACCTTTTGCAACACCCAAATAACATCAAAGTTAAATTTCCTGAACCAGCCATCCAGTGTACCAGAGGTGTTGCGCCCACTGTATGAATCTTCAACTGTACTGGCTCAAAAGACTACAATGGCGGTAGGACAATTCAAATTCTTCTCATGCAAATAGTTGTTAATTTGTAATGTAAATGTTATATTGTTTCGTTGCTTTACTGTTTTACACAGGCTTTACGCCAGCTAAGGCAGATTGCCTTGGAGGTTTCTCAATCAACTGTCACTGGTTGGGGTAGGAGGCCTGCAGCTCTACGTGCACTTACTCAGAGGCTTAGCAGGTGAGAGATAATGATGCTTCAAGATGCCTTAAGTTATGATATCAATAATAGATTTCTGATCGGGTATTGATTGATATTCTGTTGCAGAGGTTTTAATGAAGCTCTCAACGGCTTTACTGATGAGGGATGGTCAATAATGGGAAATGATGGGATAGATGATGTCACCATCCTCGTCAATTCATCTCCTGGAAAAATGATGGGGGCAAATAACTCTTTCATCAATGGGTTTTCAGCCGTGAGTAATGCAGTATTATGTGCTAAGGCATCCATGCTTTTGCAGGTTAGGATACTGACCCCTAGTGGTTTTATTTTCCTTTTAATTGCTGGTATTTAGTTTCCTGTCTATTAGAGAGCATTCTTTACATTTGTTGATTTCATTTTGGTTTGCAGAATGTGCCTGCTGCTGTACTCCTCAGATTTCTTCGAGAGCATCGATCTGAATGGGCAGATAGTAGCATTGATGCGTACTCAGCTTCTGTTGTCAAAGCTGGTCCCTTTAGCTTACCAGGGGCTCGATTTGGCGGTTTTGGGGGCCAGGTTATCCTTCCACTGGCTCACACGGTAGAGCATGAAGAGGCAAGTCATCGAGTTCATTTTGTTTCAGTTACCTTTGAACTATAACCAGTGAATGGTGGTTCCATCAGTACTTGACATGTTTTTTTTCCTTTGCTTTTAAACAGTCACTGGAGGTCATTAAACTGGAAAATGTCGGCCAATGTCAGGAGGACTCAATAATGGCTAAAGATCTGTTTCTTCTGCAAGTATGTATACTTTTTCAAATCCAGTTGGCAATTGCATTTCTTTTTCTTTATGCCAAGCAGCTAAAGGGTACACCAAAAGTTAATGTTTTGTAACAAGATTCGTAAACCATGGACAATTTTGGAAGTTATTTTCCAGAGTCACTCAAGTCCCTTAGTGTAGGCAGAAGCTTGTCTAGAGCATGCTTTCATGTACTTGATAGACAAGTATAAACCTTTCAATGCTTATTAAAAATATACGAAGAACAGCTCTTTTCTTATGACTGTTCTCTGGTCCTATTCACTGCTCATATCGCATGTTGTTCTGAACATGAAATGAAATAGGGGAAATTGTTATCTTGTTTGTTTTTTTTCCCCGGAGGGGTGATACATTGAATCCATTGTTGACTTGTTGGTATTCTGTATTTCACTTCCACAGCTTTGTAATGGGCTGGACGAGAATGCTGTTGGCACCTGTGCTGAACTCATCTTTGCTCCCATGGATTCCTCATTTGCTGATGATGCACCTCTCTTACCTTCCGGTTTCCGCATTATTCCTCTCGATTCTGGATTGGTAAGTTTCTTTATCACACACTGTTGTATATGAAGCTTTAATTTTTCCTGGTGCTCACATGTGTCAGTGTACCATTTTTTCCTACTAGTCATCCCATAGTTCCTGCTGTAAATGTGTCACTTATGTGTGCTGCAGGATTCTTCCAGTCCTAATCGCACACTTGACCTTGCTTCTGCTCTTGAGGTTGGGCAACCTAGAAACAGAGCTTCGGGTGATTATGCTAGCAATGGTAGCAGCTTGAGATCAGTGATGACAATAGCATTTCAATTTGCGTTTGAGAGCCACCTCCAAGAAAATGTTGCATCAATGGCCAGGCAATATGTGCGAAGCATTGTATCATCTGTTCAGAGAGTAGCATTGGCTCTATCCCCCTCTAATCTTAGTCCTCACTCTGGTCTAAGGCCACCACCAGGATCTCCTGAAGCACAAACGCTAGCTCACTGGATCTCTAACAGTTACAGGTGAACAAAGTTTGCCAATTGCACATTTGTTATTTCGGCTGTAACTGTTTAGCTGAGACCTGAATTGCATTCCTTGATTTCATGGTTGTTTGATTTTTATTATGTATGTGTCTCCTAAAGAGAACATTCATAGTGCCACGTCTAATTTCTGCATCTCCATGATAGCTAAATCTATTTACCCCAATCATTTCTATCTCACCCTATTTTCTTGTAAATTTTGTTTACTAATTACGTGTTGGAGAAAATTTTAATGAAGCGTTTATTATATTTTCTTGGTAGACGCTTCATGGGTGCGGAGCTTTTGAAGTCCAATGGTGAAGCAAGTGAATCTATTCTAAAAACACTCTGGCATCAGTCTGACGCAATAATGTGCTGCTCCATAAAGGTCTGTATCTGTTTCTTCTCCATGTAATATTTGAACTAAATAGCCACACTGCATCATGGGTGTAATTCGCTTTGCTGATTGATTAACACCCACATGATTTACTCTGCCAACTGAGCTTACATTTTTTATTTGTCAAGTACTTAGTCTTGTTTCTTTGGAAATGCAGCTTCCATTTGAACTTGTAAATTTAGACGAATAGTGCGAGTATCTGATGCTCCGAATTTAGTGACTGGTGCTCGTTTATTATGATCTAGATAGCCTTTAATATTTGGTTATTTTACAAGGAATTAGAGTAGGATGCTGAAAACTGAATTTATTTTTGTTGTCAGACGCTTCACTGTCTTATGTTGGACATATACCAGCATGTCAGCTAGAAAGGCCAATAGTTTAACTTGTAGGTTAAAAAATGATTCAACTTTAGCGATTGACCGTTTGATGTCTGTAGTTATATCTTTGTCGTATTTGGTTTCTCAGTCAAGTGCTGATTATTTTGTTACAATTGTACAGGCACTGCCGGTATTCAACTTTGCAAACCAGGCAGGTCTTGACATGCTTGAGACAACTCTGGTTGCCCTCCAAGACATAACTTTAGAAAAGATATTCGATGACCATGGGAGAAAGACTCTATATGCTGAGTTCCCACAGATAATGCAACAGGTTTGTCGAGTAGCTTTTAATTAAGAAATTTACTCAATTTTTATATAACATTAATTCCGTCAGGAAATGAAATATATTACCAATATTGGAGTGCATTTCGTATTTGATTTTATATTTTTGCTTAACGTACCAGAAATCAAATGGTGGAAACCATGTTAGACAGCATAATGGTGTATAATATAAAAAAACTAGAAGCTTCATACTCTGTACTCTAATAGAAATCCATGGGAAAGGATATTATTATCTAGATGTCACATAGCAACAATTGTACATTATATGCCGTATCCGGCTGACTATTGACACTGATATATATAAACCCTGCAAGCTGGCTCACATGGAAATGATCTTATGATTAATTTTGGTGATCTTTTTATGCCATCTTCACCAAAGCTGTCCTCCGAATCCAAGAACTTAGGAGTTCCGTAATTGGGTTGTTGGAGATCATACAAACAGTTCTTAATTCTGTTGAGCTCAAGCATCCAAATTTAGATTTGTTAAAACATTCTCTTGTTTTTTGTTGAAGTCAGGTATATATATTTACTAGTTTGATTTGTTCTAATTACTTGCTCTGTTGGTTGTTATTAGGGTTTTGCATGTCTTCAAGGTGGCATTTGTCTCTCCAGCATGGGAAGGCCAATCTCATACGAGAGAGCAGTTGCTTGGAAGGTGTTGGATCAGGAAGAAAATGCACACTGTATCTGTTTCATGTTCGTCAACTGGTCCTTTGTTTAGTTTCATTACTAGTTCCTTAAAAGGTTCAAGAGACGAAAACCTGGACTTCTCCTTTTGTTTGCTAGGATTCTCTTTTGGAATGTAAACATATTGCCTCAGGCATAAAGTAGGTTTAGAACAATAGGGCTGGTTGATTCTGGCAACCTTTTTCAGTTTTTTTTTGGTTCATCATACTTGTTGCTACTTCGCTTTGCGACTCTTCTACACTACTTAATTACTATGTTAATTATTAGGGAACTCTTCTAAACATCTTATGTTCATGCCTATCTTTTTTATCTTTGCATTACTAGGCGAAAGGGTCACCAATTTTATTTGGTAAGTTGTAATGATAATGTAGCTGGATCTGTATTCAATATTACAACATTGAAACAAAATCAGTTTGTGTTGCTTGTTTTACCAAAAGCAAGGCCTACTGGTTCATGTTGTATTGCATGAAGGGTTGTTGTTTTGTATTGAAGAAGCATCCAGCTGTAAAATTGGTGAACCTTTACTTGAGCAGCGCAGAAAAACTGGCTCTGCCATATCAATTGTTTGCATTACTATATGTTAACTTCACATGTATCTACTCTAGAAGCCAAATTGAAGACATGACAGTAAGAGAGCTGTAGTGACATGAATCATCAAAGCATATTATGCACTTGAAGGGAAGGTTATAGTTCTTGAAGATGACGTAAATCATCAAAGATTCAAAGTATATTCTGACATAGGGGAAATCATGAGTTACACACTAGGGAAGACTCAAATATCCTCTTTTTTTTTTACAGGTGACTGAACACTTGCAAGTTCTAAAATGTTTCGAGTTTATTGGGAAGAAAAACTTCTAAACGTCCCATATGTTTAGGGTGCTTAGACGTTCCTTGGTGCTGTATTTCTTAGGTTTTTTTATTTTGTTTTGAAGCACTGTATTTCTTAGATGTCTCACATGTTTCGGGTTTTTAGAATTTAGACTACCTTGTTAGTAGTCAAACTAGTTCTGTAATAATTTTTTACAGTTTCTGTTTTTATCGTAACTAACAGTTTACACTTGTCATCTTTCTATTCGGTTATCTTAGTCTCCTATGAGCTGTTAACAATTGGTAACGTATTCTTGCGTTACTGTTAGTTGTCTCTCTGGACTGTCTGTGTATAAAAAACAATTGTACTCTCTTTTCTCAATTAATGAAAATCCGTTTCTTTACCAAAACTATGGTATCAGATTGAAAACCGAATCTCTGGTTTTCAGGTAATCGATTCTCTTCCACTTATGTCTTTTCTTCAATCTTCAAAATCTAAATCTGATTTTATCTTCATCTTCATCTTTTATTGATCATGTCTCGTCTGATTGAATCTACAAATTCATCTATCAAATCTGCTCCTCATCATACATTAGCAAATATCATCCCTCTCAAACTTTAGGATGATAATTTCTTAACATGGAAATCTTTAATAACTTCGGTACTTCGCAAATTTCATGTTCTTGGCTATGTTGATGGATCAACTCCTTGTCCTGCTTAATTTATAGTTTCTGGTACTAGATCTGGTCCAACAGTTAATCCGAATTACTCAATATGGCAAGATGAAGATACATGTGTTCTTTTACTTCTCAATGCTTCAATTTCTCCTTCTGCTATTGTTCATGTCTCTGGGTTTTCCACCTCCAAGGAACTATGGGATAATTTGCAAAAACGTTTTGGTGCTTCATCTTCTGCTCAGTCCATTCAATTACGCACTCAACTACAAAATATGAGGCTTGGATCTTCAAAAGTTTTTACATATATCTCTGACATTGAGAAAATTTCTAATCAATTAGTTGCTTGTGGTTCCAAGATATCAGATGATGAACTTCTTGTTACTGTTCTTGGTGATCTAGAATCTGATTATCATGCTTTTGCAACTTCAATTCGAATCAGATCACCTCCTGTTACCTTTGGCGAACTTCACAGGATCCTACTCAGTGAAGAGATTATTATCTCTGAACGCAATGCTACAATTAGATCAGATGCAGAATCCAAAGCTTTTCTTGCTTCATCAGGTCATCAAGGTAATTTCAGAAAATTTAGACCTAATTTTCCTTCTCAATTTCATGGTCGTGGTTTCTCTCCTAGAGGCAGTTTTCATGGTACTTCATCTCACGCGCCTAGATATCCAGCACCTACTGATAACTCCATGATAAGATCCACTGCTCTATCTAGCAATCATATTGTTTGTCAAATATTTGCAAAACCTGGTCATGGAGCTGTTGAATGTTATCAAAGGATGAATTTTTCTTATCAAGGTCATGATCCTCCCCATAATATTTCTGTTATGTTTGCAAGTGATAATATTGTAGGAGAGAACCCACGCTCTTTCCACATTGATTCCTTTGAGCTACAAATCATCTTACCTACAATATGGAGGATTATAATACTTTATTTAATTATAAAATAATACTTCTTATGATGGTTCTCTCTTTTAAATAATAATTTTCCTTGGTACCAAGTATATTATTTTATAGGTTATCATACTTCTAATGGTGAAGGTATGGCAATTTCTCACACCAATAATTCCAATTTTGTTCTTCAAGATAAATCATTTCAGTTACGTAATGTCCTTCATGTTCCCAAATGTGCACAAAACTTGAACTCTGTTAATCAATTCACTAGAGACAATCACTTTTATTTTACTTTCACTCCTTATGATTATGTTGCAAAGGTTTTTCTATCTCAGAAGACAGTGTTCAAGGGAATGAGTAAAGGAGGTCACATAGTCATGTTCACCAATGATCTTCATCAACATCATCACTAACTGCTTTTTCTTGCACCAAGCTTTCTGCAGCAACATGGCACAAAAGATTGGATCATCCTTCTTTTCAAACTCTAAATAAAGTGTGTAGAAACTTATCTTCACCCGTTTCTGTACATGAACCTTTATTTTGCAATGATTGTAAGTTAGCTAAGAGTCATAAGAAACCTTTCATGGTATCTAGTTCTGTTAGTACTGGTCCTTTGGAGTTACTTCATCTGGATATCTGGGGTCCTGCACCCACATTGTTTGTATCTGGTTATAGATTTTATGTAAACATTGTTGATGATTTTAGTAAATTTTGTCGGATTTATCCCCTTTCTGCCAAATCAGACTTCAAAACTATATTTCATCATTTTAAATCTTTTGTTGAAAATTTAGTCTCAGTCAAGATTAAGACGCTCAGAACTGATGGTGGTGGAGAATTTGTGAATAATGAATTATGATCATTTCTTTTGGACAATTGTATTGGTCACAAACTTACCTGTCCTCATACACCAGAATAAAATGGTGTTGTAGAATCCAAACATAGGCATCTTATATAAATCACAAGAGCCTTATTGATTCAATTTGAAGTTCCTGACAAATTTTGGGTTGAAGCTCTACACGCAGCTAACTATGTTATTAACATGCTTCTTACCAGGTCACTGAACATGATTTCTCCTTTTGAATTAAGTTTTGTTTAAGAAATCCCCAGATTACAACTTTCTAAGGATTTTTGGATGTTTATGCTTTCCTTGGCTCAAACTCTATACAAAGAACAAACTTGAACCAAGAAGCAAGGATTGTGTTTTTTCTAGGATATAGAAATCATCACAAGGGTTAGAGGTATCTTGATACAACTTAAAATGCGGGGGTACAACAACCACACTCAACAATTCGTTTGGCAATCTGAGAGGACTTACTCTAATATACTTTCTAGAGAATCAACTAGATAGTTAGACTCAATCTAGAGAAAATTATATCAAAGAGTTTATATCTCTATTTCACAATGTAATCAACAAATCAAATAGATAGAAATCCGTGAGCCTGATTATTATGTGAAACAACTTGAACGGTACCAAAGACCAATGTTCAAGTGTCAATCAATTTAAATCAACAACCAAAGGTTGTATTATCTGATTGATCTTAACGCACAACCTGTGATATTTCAATTATATAAAAACTATAATGCGGAAAAGAAATAACACAGACACCAAAATTTTATTAACGAGGAAAACCGCAAATGAAGAAAAACCCCGGGACCTAGTCTAATTTGATTACCACACTGTATTAAGCCGCTATAAACACTAGCATACTACCAATGAACTTCGGACTGGACTGTAGTTGAACCTTAATCAATCTCACACTGATTCAAAGTACAGTTGCGTTCCTTACGTCTCTGATCCCAGCATGATACTACGCACTTGATTCCCTTAGCTGATCTCACCCACAACTAAGAGTTGCTACGACCCAAAGTCGAAGACTTGATAAACAAATCTGTCTCACACAGAAAAGTCTATAGAATGAATAAATATATATCCCAAAGAAATACCCAGGAGTTTTTGTTCCGTCTTTTGATAAATCAAGGTGAACAGGAACCAATTGATAACCCGTACTTATATTCCCAAAGAACAACCTAGTATTATCAATCACCTCACAATAATCTAAATCGTATGATGGCGAAACTAGATATTGTGGAATCACAAACGATGAGACGAAGATGTTTGTAATTACTTTTTATCTTGCATATCGGAGATTAAATCTCAAGCAAATCTTAGAGAAGATAGTACTCAAATGATGGAATCGGGCAAGATCAGAACACGCAACTACAAAGAAAATAGTTGGGTCTGGATTCACAATCCCAATGAAGTCTTTGAAGTCGTTAACCTACAAGGTCTCGATAGAAACCTAAGGTTAAAGGAGAATTGACTCTAGTTGATGCAACTAGTAACACAAATGAAATGTACCCTCATTTAGGTTTATGTAACCATACCCAAACATGTACACCATGTTGGCTCACAAATAGTTAACCAAAGTTAGCCATATGATTACTCTCATATCAACCTTATTCATCTTAACCATAACTAGTTCAAATGACTCAAATGAAACTAGTTAAAGAACCGTTTAATTGATATATTCTCATAGAAGTATACAAGAACACAATTGAAGCAAAATCGGTTTGATTCACTCGAATTAATTCATGAACATTATAGCCACGGTTTGCAAAGATTGCATTCCTTATTTTATAAATGTTTAATTTCATGTACACAACCGATTTTAGAAAGTAACCCACTCAAGTATGCAAACGTGTACGCATACTTAAGTAGCCGGACCGAATTTGGTACGCCAGTACGCGTAGGGTGCGCATACCAATTTACACTTCCAAACTCCAGCAGAAATTCACGGACGTGAGACTTCCGTCTGTATGCGTACATGCTTGCCCAGACATCCAACAACCGCCAGTACGTGTACGGGAACGCATACTTCAGGTTCCCGGTTTTGGACTTATACACAAATGTGAGAACACACTATGTTTATATCCAAACATGGTTACATGATTCTATGCTCTTTATTTCAATCATTGAAACTTTCTTAGAGGATGACAATAGACGTTTTCACACACTATTAGCATCAAAGCCATTTTCAAGAGATTGAAATAATCATAACGAAACATTCCAAGTCTACACCAAATGATTGTATCACACAAACCATGTAAAATGTTACTCGGCAATTTTCATATGATATAAGATGAACTTGGTCGAAGCGAAAGATTTCCAACACATATTTCGAGAAATATGTAAGCGAGATAAACTCAGCTCAAAATCTCAAATGTGTATAATAGAAAACTATATCGTAACACGACTTATGTCTCAATATAAGAGATAGAGTAGAAATAGACTTTCCAAGTGATAGATGAATTTCAGTCTCCACATACCTTTTGTTGATGAAGTTCCACAAGCTCCCCTTAGTAGTTCTTCATCTTCAAATGATGAACGCCGTGAAGTCTAAGGCTCAACTACACAATCTATGTCCTAGTCCGAGACATCTATAAATAGGCTAGAAATCAAGACTTATAGTTTTGATCACTAACATTGACAAACATTCTTGAGATAACAACGCATGCGAGTTCGACCGAGCAGTGCTCTAACAATCTCCCCCTTTGTCAATTTTAGTGACAAAACTATCAATACATATGGATTACAAAATGAATAAAAACTTTGTAGCTTCTCATCCAAATTCTTGATCTCCTTGGCATCTTCAAAACGACTCGAAATATTCGTCACTTCCAAGTACTCCATGATTCTAAACGTGTTCAACTCAGCATCATAGTTGTTGAAGATCCGTAGCGATAACAATGAGAAAGAAAGTGCTCTCAATCATTGTTATACAGTTTCATAGTATTATTACATAACATCAAAGTTCAATTGTATCACAACTTTGACAACAACACTATGGTTATATGTATCACTCCCCCTTAGTCAATACTTCATATCGACATGAAAACCACTCCCCCTTACATAATGATCCGTAAACCATATGTATTTGTAGTATGCAACTACACATTAATTCTCCCCCTTTTTTGTCTATATAAATTGGCAAAGGTACGAAAACTAGTGGGATCCTCATGAAATTTTCATATAGATACTTCATGACCAAAAGAGAATAACATACCAACTTATTTAGATGCAATCATAAAGCTGAAGCTAAATGCATTCATCAAGGAGTTTATAAAGATACAAGATAACCCCTATAATATTCTACCGCCGCACTCCCCACAAAGATTTGGCAATTAAGCACAAGTTCAAAAAGAACTCTCCCCCATAATATGTCATTCCCGAAAGAACAACAAAAGCGACCTTGCTTTTACAAGAAAAGAAGGATTTCTTTGTATATAACCAAATCACATGAAAATATGAATTTGAATCCAAAAATCTCAATTGAATCAACCAAAAAAATGATCAATTCAATTGGCCATGCTCGACATAAGAGAATCTTACGGAGCAACACAATATATGCACAAAAATGTGGATCGGAGAAAGACCAATACCGCGGAATAAACAAGGATTTATTTTATTTTTCATCACTATTTGCACAATGACATATAATAGACTTAATCCTTGTAAACAAAAGTTCATCCTTTCTTCCATCAATATTTGCATAATGACATAACAGGATTTAACTTTTGTTTGTCAAAAGTTCATTATATCTTTTATCAGTACTTTCATACTGACACAATAGAGATAACTTTTGAACACGTATGGGACAGTCACAGGTTCATGGACGTAAACAACATATCCCATAACAATTTGCAATATATAAAATCATAAAGATTAAAATTGCAAAAATCATCTTCCAAAAACTTAGAATTTAATTAAATAAATTTAAACACATTGAAGATGAAAACGTTGGAAATAGCTATGTGTACTCACAATAGTGGCTATTCCAAACTATAGTAATCCTTCTATAAAACAAGAAATAAATTCTCATAAGAAGTTTCTTAGACATTGAGACCTCTGAAGAATTCTTTATTGTCCCCGAACTCCTTGTCGTCAACAGCCATAGGTACATAGGGTTCGTGAATAAAAGAGTCAATTCCAACAAACCTTCTAGGCCGATGTCAAACCAGGGCCTTCTGAATTTCAAGAGTTCTCATAACAATAGCCTTTATTTGCTGAATCTCCTTCCTTGTTTCCTTCAAGTCTTCAAGAACACCAGAAAACTTCTGAGAATTTGAAGGAACAACTCTTGGCTTCCTCACATTCCTTCTTTTTCTTTTCAAAGTTGGAGGTAACGTAGATTTCTCTTTTTCCTTCATGATTGATGGCTTAACAATCATATTAACATCTTTTCTATCAAAAGACATGATGCTCGGAGTATCCATACGTGTATGGGTTTGTGAGAGGAAATCACAATTTAAGCTTAGCAAGCAGTCTTAAGATAAAAAGAGTTTCAGAGAAGAAAAAAGAATGTAGGGTTACGGAACCTTTAACCACACAGGTTCACGCACGCACAATTCACAACCCTAAAGAGAGTAGAATTTTCGAGAACAACCATCTTTTATTGATTAAACAGGGAAGTTCCTTCGAATATCAATTAGATATGAAAGAATTCCAATTTTGCAAAACACGGCAAAGCTAAGAAAATAACAAAAAAATTTCTTAAATCATGAGGTGTGCACAATCTTGTCTCTTTTGATCAGGCACATGAGACAAGATGCACCAAAACAACACAATCAGGTTGTGTTGCGGTGAACAACAATCTGTCCACCATAATCTTTTTGAAAGGAATTCATAAAACCCTGTCTATCAAAATGTTTAGACCATACTCTTTTTTCTAGTGGTCTTGTCTTATCTTTGGAAACTAACTTCTTCGAAGAAGATAAAATCTTACATACCTCAGCGGTTTTTTGAACAAGTTTGAGCTTGTTTGCTAGTCGATTCGCTATTCGTTCAAGTTTATTGACATATCTCATCTTGTGTTTGTACTTGAAACACTTTGAAAGTTCATGACCTTTGAGTGAACAATAATAAAATGTCAATGGATAAGATGATTTAAATGCCCGAGATGTGCAAGCTACTAGATACATAGTGGAACCTAAAAAATCATACAGAGAGTTTCCAACAGAAAGGTCAATTTTTTCTTCCAGATTGGTTGAGTCTTCATCTGGAAGAATATCAAGATTGATGTATGTATTGCTACGATTATCAAAATTAATATCTTCACAAGAAGTGCAACACTTGATTTTTCGTCTTCATTGGAATCATAGTGATCATACATTTCATCAAAAGTTGCAGCAAGACCTTTGTTCCCAGTGTATTTTCTACGATTCAGACACTCATTTGAAAAATGAGAAAAACCTTTACACTCAAAGCACTGTGGGATATCCTCATCATCAGCCTCATCAGCATCCCTGTTTTTAGGAGGAATGCGATTGTGAGGTTTAACTGATGATCTGGTTTTGTCTCTGTAGAATCGTTTACTTCTATTCAATAGAAGATCTCTAAACTGTCTTGTGATCAAAGAGACTGACTTGTCAAGATCTTCATATGATGAATCAGCCTCAGAAAAATCATCCTCAGAGAGGCAGACACTTTTACTTTTGTCAATTAATTTAGTGTTCTTTTGTGCTTTAAAGGCAACCTTTCCAGTTTTGGATGTATGCTCATGATCAAAGATCTTTAGCTTTCCAACCAACGTATTTCTGGAGAGAGCATCAAGGTTATTTCCCTCAACGATGGCATGCTTCTTAGAATCGTATCTAGATGGCAGTGATCTTAGAATTTTCATCACAATGTCCTTTTCAGGAATAGTCTTACCCAATGCAAAGGATGCATTAACATTTTCAGACACTTTGTGATTAAACTCATCAAATGAATCTTCACCTGCCATACGAAGGTTTTCCCTATCGGAATTTAAGTTTTGAAGCCTAGCTTCCTTCTCACTGGTATTCCCTTCGAATACGGTTTCTAAGATATCCCAAGCATCTTTAGGCTGAGTCCACGTAGTACCATGGTGCTGAAGAGCTGGGGTAATGGCATGTATGATGGCATTCAAACCGTCAGAGTTTTTCTTTGCAACAAGTATCTCAGCAGCGTCATATGCACCAATATCCTTTGGAACTGTCGCATTCCCTACTGCCACAACGGGAGCATCATAGCCATTAATTACATAAACCCATGATTGAAAATCACGCGCTTGAAGAAAGGAACGCATAGCAATTATCCACCACAAGTAATTTGAGCCATCGAAGACTAGTGGTACATTTATAGAGATAACACTTCTGTCCATATCAGATCGCTACGTACAAACACAAACTTATAAGGTATTTAACGTGTTTGCCATCTCTGATACCAATTGAAAACGCGGGGGTAAAACAATCACACCCAACAATTTGTTTGGCAATCTGAGAGGAATTACTTCAATATACTTTCTAGAGAATCAACTAGACAGTCAGACTCAATCTAGAGAAAAGTATATCAAAGAGTTTATATCTCTGTTTCACAATGTAATCATCAAATCAAATAAATGGAAATCCGTGAGCCTGATTATTATGTGAAACAACTTGAACGGTACCAAAGTCCAATGTTCAAGTGTCAATCAATTTAAATCAACAACCAAAGGTTAGATTATCTAATTGATTGATCTTAACGCACAACCTTTGATATTTCAATTATATAACAAAATATAATGCGGAAAAGAAATAACACAAACACCAGAATTTTGTTAACGAGGAAAACCGCAAATGCATAAAAACCCCGGGACCTAGTCCAGTTTGAACACCACACTGTATTAAGCCGCTAAAGACACTAACCAATGAACTTAGGACTGGACTGTAGTTGAACCATAATCAATCTCACACTGATTCAAGGTACAGTTGCGTTCCTTACGTCTCTGATCCCAGCAGGATACTATGCACTTGATTCCCTTAGCTAATCTCACCCACAACTAAGAGTTGCTACGACCCAAAGTCAAAGACTTGATAAACAAATATGTCTCACACAGAAAAGTCTATAGAATGAATAAATCTGTCTCCCACAGAAATACCCAAGAGTTTTTGTTCCGTCTTTTGATAAATCAAGGTGAAAATGAACCACTTGATAATCCAGACTTATATTCCCGAAGAGCAGCCTAGTATTATCAATCACCTCACAAAAATCTAAATCGTATGATGGCGAAACTAGATATTGTGGAATCACAAACGATGAAACGAAGATGTTTGTGATTACTTTTTATCTTTCATATCGGAGATTAAATCTCGAGAAGAATCTTGGAGAAGATAGTACTCAAACGATATAATCGGGCAAGATCAGAACACGTAACTACAAAAAAAAAAGTTGGGTCTGGCTTCACAATCACAATGAAGTATTTGAAGTCGTTAACCTACAGGGTCTCGATAGAAACCAAAGGTTAAAGGAGAATCGACTCTAGTTGATGCAACTAGTAACACACAGGAGGTGTGGGGATTAGGTTTCCCAGTTGCTAGAGTTCTCCTTTATATAGTTTTCAAATCAGGGTTTGCAATCCAAGTTACCTTGGTAACAAAGCATTCAATATTCACCGTTAGATGAAAAACCTAATTCAACCAAGCTAATATCCTTCAACCGTTAGATCGAACTTAGCTTGTTACAAACAAATGGAATGTACCCTCATTTAGGTTTATGTAACCGTACCCAAATGTGTACACCATCTTGGCGCACAAATAGTTAACCAAAGTTATCCATATGATTACTCTCATATCAACCTTATTCATCTTAACCATAACTAGTTCAAGTAACTCAAATAAAACCAGTTAAAGAGCCGTTCAATTGCTATATTCTCATAGAAGTATACAAGAACACAATTGAAACAATCGGTTTGATTCACTCGAATCAATTCATGAACATTATAGCCACGGTTTGCAAAGATACATTCTTTATTTTATAAATGTTTAAGTTCATGTACACAACCGATTTTAGAAAGTAACCCACACAAGTATGCAAACGTGTACGCATACTTAAGTAGCCGGACCGAGTTTGGTTACGCCAGTACGCTCACGGGTGCGCATACCAATTTACACTTCCAAACTCCAGCAGAAATTCACGGACGTGAGACTTCCGTCAGTATGCGTACTTGTACGCATACTTGCCCAGACATCCAACAACCGCCAGTACGCGTACGGGTACGCATACTTCAGGTTCCCAGTTTTGGACTTATACACAAATGTGAGAACACACTATGTTTATATCCAAACATGGTTACATGATTCTAAGCTCTTTATTTCAATCATTGAAACTTTCTTAGAGGATGACAATAGCCGTTTTCACACACTATTAGCATCAAAGCAATTTTCAAGAGATTGAAATAATCATAACGAAACATTCCAAGTCTACACCAAATGATTGTATCACACAAACCATGTAAAATGTTACTCGGCAATTTTCACATGATATAAGATGAACTTGGTCGAAACGAAATCTTTCCAACACATATTTCGAGAAATATGTAAGCGAGATAAACTCAGCTCGAAATCTCAAATGTATATAATAGAAAACTATATCGTAACACGACTTATGTCTCAATAAAGGAGATATAGTAGAAATAGACTTTCCAAGTGATAGATGAGTTTCAGTCTCCACATACCTTTTGTTGATGAAGTTCCACAAGCTCCCCTTAGTAGTTCTTCGTCTTCAAATGATGAACGCCGTGAAGTCTATGGCTTAACTACACAATCTATGTACTAGTCCGAGACATCTATAAATAGGCTAGAAATCAAGACTTATAGTTTTGATCACTAACATTGATAAACATGCTTGAGATAACAACGCATGCGAGTTCGACCAAGTAGTACTCTAACAACAGCTACTGACAAGATTTATGTGTCTAGACATGTGGATTTCAATGAGCAGCAATTTCCTTTCATTACTAATGGATTATCTTCATCATGTACTCTGGAAATGTTACATTCTTCTATATCTACTTCACATACTTCTCATGATATTATTCTACCATCACATATTCATTCTTCTGACAGTTTAGTTCAAGCTGAATCTGCTGAGCCTAATATACATACATCTGATACTTATTATGCTCAACATCCATCTGGTTTACTACCTACATCTACATCCATACCAGTTTCCGATTCTTCCGCTCCTATTACTTCTACTACTTCTCACAACATGACAACAAAATCACAACATGGTATCTACAAGCCTAAGGTATGTCTTGCTACTAAACATCAAAATCCTGAAGTTTATCTTACCATTGTTCCGTTATCTATTACAAAACTTTTGCTCAAGACAATAAAAATCCCAAATGGCAGACAACCTTGAAGAATGAGAAAACTGCCCTTGATGAAGCTGGTACTTGGATTTTAGTACTTCCTCATCCTTCTCAAAATGTAGTGGGTTGTAAGTGGGTTTTTAGAATCAAACAATATGCAGATGGTTCTACTGATAAATATAAGGATAAACTTGTGGCAAAAGGTTTCAATCAGCTTGAAGGATTGGATTATACAGAAACATTCAGTCCTGTTGTGAAGCCAACTACAATCAGACTGGTACTTTCTCTAGCTGTTAGAGCATTGCTCGGTCGAACTCACCAGTGTTTCTATATCAAGCTTGTTGTGAAATTTAGTTGTCAAAACTATATCTTGATTTCTAGTCTACAATTAGTTAAGTCTCGGTTTAGGATAGTGGAGTTGAGAAATGAGCCAGTCATCATTTGCGTTCTACTGTTTGAAGGCGAAGATCAACTGAAACTTTTGGAGAACTTCATCATCAAAAGGTAAGTGAAGAATGAACCACCTATTTATCAAGTTATATTCACCTTTATATCTTGAGATGATTGTTGCATAACTAATTAGACTAAACTTTCATAGACAAGAATTTCGAGTCGGGAACTAATTATTTAGTTTACGGGTTTCTCGAAATATAATAATTTAGCTTAATGAACATTTGTTCATACTTGATCAAATTCGGTGGAGAACAATTTATTGTTCGGAACCAAATCATGATTCAAGTTCATCACTCGAAAATAACCTGTAACAGTGATAAGTGTCATTGTTGTTACTCAGGAATGCTTCAAATAGATTTAGAGAAATATAGAACTACTATATTCGGAATACAAAACAATTTATCAGTCATACAAACTGAGAAAACTGTTATATGTATGAAGACGTATTACATGTATTCGTACACGTAGCAGAGTATCTATATATCGACTTTCAGATTTGTGTGGTATACATATTCGTATGTCCATCATGTGTAAATCTGTTTCTTTCGTGATCTGGATAGGTTTGTATATTCGTATACAAACAATTGTGGAACTATAGTAAGGGAACATGCTTAAATTAATCAAACAGGTATGCGAACCACAATATTTCTATGTTCCAGAACGAGTTTAGTACCTAAACCGGTACACAAGCTGATTGTTCAGTGAACTCCGGAACCAGCAAAAGGTCTACTAGTTTGCAAACCGGTACATGAACTAAAAAGTCCTGTAGACTCCAGAACTTTGAGTTGGGTCAAAGTTTGCAAACCGGTACGTAAACTAAGAGGTTCTGTAAGAGTCCGAAACTTGGTAATTGCATAAGTGTGCAAACCGGTTTGTGACCTGAAAAGTTCTGTTGACTCCGGAACTCGGTAATTGCATATGAGTTTGCAAACCGGTCCGCCTATTGTGCCTCAGCCGATTCATGAACTGTTCAAGTAATCGTACCTTGTACATTTACAAACTATGTCGATCATGATTCAATTGCAATTAAATTATTCTATTAAGTAATTTTCATTTGATTTTTTTTCTTCTAATTAACACTAGACTCAATTGATCACATGATTGTGACTCAATTTTAATGTCGTAGTGAAGATAAAAATGAGTGTTCAGCTTTTAAGTTCAAATCGACAGTTTCGGCTAACCATGTTGAACATAGTCTTTATACACGGTTCGATTATAGTTTACCTAACCATAGTGTATATCTTGTATATGTGATTGAGATTCAAAGATTTCATCTAGCGGTGGATATTGTTTCCATGGTTCCAAAGCTATCTTAGCTTAAACCTAAAGCAACCTAGGCTTTGAAGTCTATATAAGGGAGACTCTTGGCAACTTGGATCTTCACAGGGATTCGTGAAGCCAGGTCCAGTTATCTTTTATCTTGAGTATCTTGATCTTGATTGTTTGTAGATCTTTCTCCAACGATAGAGATAGATAGTAATCAACAAAGTTTCTTCGTCTCATACTTTGTTGATTCCACAAGTTTTATACTTGTGAGGTGAATAGTAATCTAGGCTGCACTTTGGGTTGAATAAGTCCAGATTTTGAGGACAGCCAGACTTTTGTCTAAGTTGATATCGATTTCCATCACCTGGATCTATCGTTTACATCTGATCATCTGTTTAGATCGTAAATCAGGAAATCAATTATATGCTTAATCTGTATGAGGCAGATTTGGTTTAAAGTCTTCAATTAAGGTTGAAGCAACTCTTAGTTGTGGGTGACATCATCTAAGGGAATCAATTGCGCAGAGTCTTGCGAGATTTAAGAGGTGTAAGGAGCGCAACTGTACCTTAATCGGTGGATTTCCTTTTAGGGCTAAACTACATTCCAGACCGAAGTTAATTGGTAGTAGGCTAGTGTCTGCAGCAGTTTAATGCAGTGTGGTGTTCAATCCGGACTAGGTCCCGGAGTTTTTCTGCATTTGCGGTTTCCTCGTTAACAAAACTTCTGGTTTTTGTGTTATTTATTTTCCGCATTATATTGAAATATCACAGGTTGTGCGTTGATCAATCACAGTAGCTAGGTCCAACCTTGTTAGTTGGAAATGACTTGATTGATCCTTGGACATTGGTCTTTGGTACCGTCCAAGAACTCTCTTTGTAGTTAGGTTCACGGATTCAATTCTGTAAACGTTCTAACAACCAGAGAGATAGAGATATATAACTCTAGGCACTTTCCTTGATTGAGTTTTTACTCTCGGATTTGTGCTGAGTTTGTCCATACAGATTTCCTAAGAAAAAGTTGGTGGTATATCTTGGTACCCCATGCGTTTTCAAATGCATTCCTTGATGGATGCCTCAAAGAAGATATTTTTATGACTGAACCTCTTGGCTTTATTGATTCAGTTCATCCAGACTATGTATGCAAGCTGCAAAAATCTCTCTATGGACTCAAGTAAGCTCTCAGAGCTTGGTATGAGAGGTTAGTTGATGCCTTCTTGCACTTGTGTTAGAGCACTGCTCGGTCGAACTCGCAAGCGTTGCTATCTCAATCTTGTTTGTCAAGTTTAGTTGCCAAAACTATAAGTCTTGATGTCTAGTCTACTTATAACTAAGTATCGGATTAGGATAGAAAGTGTAGTTGAGCTTAGACTTCACAGCGTTCATTTATTGAAGATAAAAAACTACTAAGGGGAGATTGTGGAACTTCATCGACAAAAGGTATGTGGAGACTTAAACTCATCTATCACTCAAAAGTCCATCTACTCTATGTCTTATTTGAGACAAAAGTCGTATAGCTATATAGACTTCAATGATGTACATTTGATATTTCGAGTTGAGTTTAACTCGCTTACATATTTCTCGAAATACGTGTTGGTATGCTTTCGCTTTAACCAAGTTCATCTTATATCCTTGACGAAAGTCAAAAGATGATCATGTGAAAATCACCTTGTAACATCTTACATGATTTGTGTGAGACAGTCATTGGATGTAGACTCGGAAAGTTTCATATTAATCATTCGATCACTTAAAAATTGCTTTGAAGCTAATAGTTTGTGTGAGACATTGATTCCCGTCTTCCGATAATGTTTCAATGGTTGAAATGAGAGTTTAGAACAATTGGATTTAAGCATAGTATGCATACTTGCATATATGCAATCCATGTTCGGGAACCATAGTATGCATACCCGTATGCGTACATGTTGGTTTGTGAAAGTCCGGGAACCTTTTACACATACCGGTACGCGTACTGGCGTAAGGTTTAGGTCTGGGAATTTCTGCTGAGTTTGGAGGTATGCGTAGACGTTCGCATACTGGCGAACCTAAACTTAGTCCGACCACTAAGGTATGCGTACACGTTTGCAAACCTGAGTGAATGATGTTCTAAAATCGGGTTTTTCATGAACTAATACATTTATATAATAAGGAAAGTAATCTTTTGCAAACCGTGGCTATAATGTTCATGACTTGATCCGAGTGAATGAAAATCGATTTTGCTTCAATTGTGTCTTGTATACTTCTTTGCGAATATAAACAATTGAACAACTCTAGTACTAGTTTCATTTGAGTCATTTGAACTAGTTATGGTTAAGATGAATGAGGTTGATATGAAAGTGTTCTTATGGCTAACTTCGGTTAACTATTGTTGAGCCAACAAGGTGTACACGTTTAGGTACGGTTACTCATATCTAAATGAAGGTACATTTCATTTGTGTATAACTAGCTAAGTTCGATCAAACGGTTGAAAGATATTAGCTTGAGTCTAATCAGGTTTTCATCTAACGGTGAATATTGAACGCTTTGTTACCAAGGTAACATTGATTGCAAAACCTGATTTGGAGACTATATAAAGGAGAACTCTAGCAACTGGTAAACCTAATACCCACACCTTCTGTGTGATACTAGTTGCGACTAGAGTCGATTCTCCTTTAACCTTAGGTTTTTCTAAAACCAAGTAGGTTAACGATTTAAAGACTTCATTGGGATTGTGAAGCCAGACCCAACTATTTTCTCTGTAGTTGCGTGATCTGATCTTGCTGTTTTCTTTCGTGATTGAGTACTATCTTCTCTAAGATTGGCTCGAGATTTAATATCCGATAGGCAAGATAAAAATTAGTCACAAACATCTTCGTCTCATCGTTTGTGATTCCATAATATATTGTTTCGCTACCATACGATTAAGATTATTGTGAGGTGATTGATATTTCTAGGTCAGTTCTTCGGAATATAAGTCCTAGATATCAATTGGTTCCTGTTCACCTTGATTTATCAAAATACAGAACAAAACTCATAGGTTTATCTGTGGGAGACAGATTTATCTATTCAATAGACTTTTCTGTGTGAGACAGATTTGTTTATCAAGTCTTCGACTTTGGGTCGCAGAAACTCTTAGTTGTGGGTGAGATCAGCTAAGGGAATCAAGTGCATAGAATCTTTGATGTGATTTCAAATTGTTGTAGAAAGTGGTAGTAAAAGTTCGTTCAACTCGGGCTTGTAAAGATTTGATTTCAGAATTTAATAATAGAAAATATATACACAAGTTTGTCACAAATATCGAGAGAACTGGGACTTCGGATTCCACCATAAAATTCATTCATGCGATTCATATATTTATTCTAGACAATTATAGCTCAAATAATACTGAATCTAATTCTTTTCCAAGGTTGATTCTTAAAAGATTGACTGTAAATCACTAGCATGACGCATCAAAAGCACTTAGACCAAGCATACATCATCATACGACATCACAATCAATTCAGAAAAATCATAAAACGATTGATAATAGTGCAAGTAGTCATAAAAGAATTAAATATAATTACCACAAACATGAAATATGGCTTCCTCCGTCATCCCAGTGTTGGGGTTTATCTCCTCATATTATTCACGTGCTCAAAATAGTTGTTCAAAGCTCAAATAGGTGAAAAACAAGAGAAAACTAATGACTCGGATGGTTTGCAACGGCTGAAAAGGCGTTACAAACAGATCATTACAGAGAAATAAGTCTCCTCTTAAACGATACTAGGTTCTCAAAGTGGAACATCGATACTTCTGTTGTGCTATTTAAATAAGACTGCCTCTGTTCGTCCGTTTTTCGTGTTCTTGAGAACGACAGTTCTGAAGCGTCAGTTCTTCGTGTTCTTCAGCTCTGCAGCAGCAGCAGCAACAATTCCTGCAGCTCTGATTTCTTCTCCTCTCTGCCTCCGTCCGGTCCCCCAAAGTCTCGACTCCCTCTCTAGGACTCCAACAGACCCTTATATACCCAACAGGGCGAGTAAATCCCGATTAAATCTCCATTTTCTTTCACCTAAAGCTACGGGATTTCTTCCCTTTTTCTCACCTCTGTACGCGTCTTCTGGGTTTGCTTTTGTACGTCTTAAGCATCCCAAATAAGGTAAACTAGAGTCCCGTATGTAGTTTAAACTCTCCAGAATCGCCAACTTCCATAAATACGACCAAACAAATCCAATAATAACTCGACTTCTCTGTTGATGATGAAAGTCCGGTAGCTTCCTTTTTTATCGTGACAAATCACCTTATCAACTCTGTTTTAACTTAACAGGGCACTACCTACCAAACTGCATGAGAAAAACTCAACCGAATCTCTTGCAGAAGCTCACGTAGTTCAACCAAAACCGAGAACTTTTATTTCCCTGTTTAATTCCAAACTCGACTAACTAGCCCAATTTTGTTGAACCAAATCGCTATACCAAGCCTGTTTACTCAATTAAAATCCATCCCAAATAATTCTGGCGATTGAATCTCATTAAGTATCTTCCAAATTTCAAATCCTAAACTCAGTTCGTGAATATAATTTTTCCCGCCTTTTTCCTATTTTGAAATGTTGAAGATGAATGCCCCTTAACCTCTGATGGGGTGCGAATAGCATGTGCCCTGAGGTTGCCCCTTAGTAATTTGGTTACCCCTTATCCAAAATGGAGGTCCGTATAGTAATTTTCTCCCACGAGCGCAAATATCACTTTTCGAGCCAATTTTCCCGCAAAAGCTTATTTCTCCAAAAACACCTACAAAGACACAAAAAGCCATAATAAATACAAAATCGAGCACTAACAAAATATACAATTGAGATTAAATCAGACACAAAAATGTGTCTATCAATCTTGCTGGGGTTCAGAGACGTAAGGAGCGCAACTATACCTTGATCAGTGTGAGATTGCTTAGGGCTTAACTGCATTCCAGTCCGAAGTTAACTTCGAGTAGGCTAGTGTCTGTAGCAGCTTGATACAGTGTGGTGTTTAAATCTGGACTAGGTCCTGGGGTTTTTCTGCATTTGCGGTTTCCTCGTTAACAAAATTTCTAGTGTCTGTGTTATTTCTTTTCCGCATTATATTTTTTTATATAATAGAAATATCATAGGTTGTGCATAAGTTCAATCAATTAGATAATCCAACCTGTGGTTGTTGATATAAATTGATTGACACTTGAACATTGGTCTTTGGTACCGTTCAAGTTATTTCTTATATATTAACCGGGCTTGCAAATTCCTATTTGTTTGATTGCAGATTGAATAGAGAAATTGAGATACAACTCTTGGATATATTTCCATTGATTGAGTATGACTGTCTAGTTGATTATCTTGGAATTATATTGGAGTTAGTCCATACAGATTGCTAAGCAAAATATTGGGTGTGGTTGTTAGACCCCCGCTTTTTCAATTGGTATTAGAGCTGGCAAACACGCTAAGACCTCATAAGTTTGTGTTTGTAGTGATCTGACTATGGATGATAATATCTCAGATAACGCATCACCAGTTCAGAAACATTTTGATTTGGTTCAAAGCCTTGTTTTTCTTGAGAAATCTCTCACATTCTCTCAATTTTCTGAAACTGTGTATAACTGGGAAAAATACCTAGATGAACAGTTGGATGATCTTTCAGATGAAAATGATTCAGATGAGGGACAAGATGCTGATGAGGAAGTCTCACAATATATCAAGCTTTTTTACCATCTCATAAAGAAAAAAGGGTAAACATCGTGCATGGCTGAGTTTCTGACTCCTCTCTGTCAAGAAAACAAGAAGATGAAAAAATTCTTTAAGGGCAATGATTGTGGGTATACTATTATCCAGTTAATTCTTAAAGATCGTGAAAAAGATGCGCGTTCAAAGAATTCTGAATGCGAAAATCTTCGTAGAAATCTCTTCATGTTGAAAGAAGAACTTGCTGAATCCAAAGACAAGTGTGGAACAAAGTTGTTTTAATGACAGAGAAAGTGTTTATCTCACTTGAGAAAAACAACATGAGCCTGATTTAACTGCTGCTCTTGACAAACTCAAGATGTTGGAAGAGTACTTGAAAAAGTTCAATACTAGTTCAAACAAATTAACCACTATGCTAGGAGAAAGTAAAAATCATCGTGATACATGAGGATTGGGCTATAAGGGAATATATGCTCCAAGTATTAGCAAAGAGGTAAAATTTGTCAAGTCTAGTGATTCTTCTCAACAATAGGTTTCCACTGATGGCAAAAGAGAAATACCTTCACCGGAAGTTAAGGTTCGAAAGATCAAAGTATATCAACCTCCAAAATCAGCACACACGGATCGAGGTAAGAACATTCCTTATGTCTGCCACTATTGCAGAAATAAAGGTCACCTGGAAAGGAGATATCGTTTTCGTATAAGGAATGAGAAACTTCATGATGTTCTTGTTTGGGAATCACAAGAAGTTTTGAAACCAAGATCATATGTTAAGACTAATCCCCTTAACGTTACAGGTTGTAACTATCCAACCTTTAGGAAAAGGAATCAGTGCTGTGATAAACCTAGATTTTCCTATAAATGTCATACGAATCCTTTTCACAATCGTAATGGTTATCAAAAGGATAACTTCGTAAAGACGAAGACAAGATCCGATGCTCCTAATTGGAGAAAGACTAACTTGCAAAAGAATAGTCAATTCAATTCTCTTTCGAGAAATCTAGAAGAGAGTAATATTGGGAAGAAGGTTCATATTATTCCTAAACGCACTCAGAAGTAGGTACCAAAGAAAGCCTATGATACCTTGAGTGTGAAAAGAAATGATCTCCCAGAAAATTCCATGACCGTGGAGAAGGAAGTATCCATGATGTTGGAACTTACAAAGTTCTTTGGAAAGATGGGTTTGGATGTGAAAGGTTCTAAAAGCGATCTCTTTCATGATAATCCAAAAATGAAACAAAATAAGCCAAAAACTATAGATGGTGAAAACTCCATAGTTACGGAAAAGTCTGTTTCAATCACTTGTGGTGAGCAAGACATTGTTCACCTCAACACAACTTGATTGTGTTGTAAGTGCATCCTCACCAAGGAATGCCCTATTATGTATATGGTGAGGGAAGAACGAGAATTGGGGCGCACAGATTATGTTTTGTAAGGCTGTAGAATACGATTGGATTCATCTAAAAAATATATGTCTATAAACTTGAGCAAGATTTGTGCTTTTATTTATTTAAAGTACTTATAATGATCCACATACCTTTCTTATCGTTAATTTCTACCTAAATTGATCCGTGTTTAAGGTTCTTAAATGTTTAGGTTTGAAAATAGTAGTTCGGGATGTTTGGACTTCATGGTACACATACCAGATATGCATACCATCATTTAAAATCAAAATCCAGGGATTTTAGTATGCAAACCAGTTTGCATACTGCTCCTGGTCACGAAAATTCGTTTGCAAACCCGTATGCATACTGGCCTGTAGACGTCGATGTTCGGTAAACTTGTTTTGGTCGTAACTTCTTCGTCCGAACTCGGAATGACCTCATTCTTTTTGCATTTTATTCCTATTTGAATTCTCTTCAAATTGGAGATGAGAATTATTCAATTTGGATGAGTTAAGATTGGTCATCGTCATGTCTCTTGTTTTTTGAGTGTTTTGCTCCGTTTCGTCGCACTTGTTCTACTTCTCTTGGACTTGGGCACTTGGATTATTGGAGTAATCCACTTGGAAGCTCATATGTAGCTTCTACAAGAATGATATTGGTGAATCACGAAGAAGGAAGTAGTACGCATTGCTATGAAATCCTTGAATGTCCACAATCATCTTATGTGAACTATGGTGCATGGTCGTTAATGACTTTGTATATTCTTCTTTGTTAAGAAAATATTTTTATACGCCTTTGATATCTATTCTTGGTGTAAATCCAGGCGAAAAAGATTGATTCTACCCTCTAAGGACAAATCATCTTGTATGTGCATTACGAGTTTGTCTTGATGTCTAGGAAAGTTCTTATGTGAATTTATTCTTGTGTTTTAAGGAGGATAACTAGGGTTTGGAATAGCCATTATTGTGAGTACACATAGCTATGTCCAACGATTTTCATCTTGCAATGTTTTTAGATTTATTAATTTAAATTCTAAAGTTGATTTGGAAGATGATTTTGCAGTATTAGTCTTTATGGTTTTATATATTGCAACTTGTTATGTGATATGTGTGTTTTCGTCCGTGAACTATGATTGTCCCATACACATGTCAAAAGTTAAGCCTTTTCATATGTCATTATGCAAATATTGATAAAAGAATAAATGAACTTTAGACAAATAAAAGTTAAGCCTATTATGTCATTATGCAAATATTGATGGAAGATAGGATGAACTTTTGTTTACAAAGATTAAGTCTATTATATATATATGTCTCTATGAAAATAGTGATGAAAGATAGAATGAATCTTTGAATATTCCGCAGTATTGGTCTTTCCCTGATCCACATATTTGTGGATATACTATGCGGCTCCGTATGTTCTCTTATGTGAGCATTTCCGATTAAATTAATCATGGTTCTCTTGTGGTTAATTTAATTGAGTATTTTGGATACAAGTTCATGTTTCATGTGATTTGTTAATGTCCAAAGAAATCCTTCTTTTCTTGTGAAAGTAAGGTCTTGTTGTTCTTTCGGGAATGACATTTTATGGGGGAGAGTTCTTAATTGAACTTGTGCTTAATTGCCAAATCTTTATGGGGAGTGCGGCTGTGGAATATTATAGGGGTTATCTTGTATCTTTATAAACTCCTTGATGAATACATTTTGTTTCGGCTATATGATTGCATCTAAACAAGTTGATATGTTGTTCTGTTTTGGTCATGAAGTATCTCTATGGAAATTTCATTAGGATCCCACTAGTTTTCGTACCTTTGTCAATTTTTATTGGCAAAAATGGGGAGAATTAATGTGTAGTTCACACTACAAATACATATGGTTTACGGATCATTATGTAAGGGGGAGTGGTTTTCATGTGAGATGATGTATTGACTAAGGGGCAGTGACACATATCACCACATAGTATTGTTGTCAAAGTTGTGATACAATTGAACTTTGATGTTGTGTAATAATACTATGAAACTGTGTAACAATGATTGAGCGCAACTATTTTCTCATTGTTATAGCTACGGATCTTCAACAACATTGATGCTGAGTTGAACACGTTCAGAATCACTGCAGTACTTGGAAGTGACGAAGATTTCGAGTAATGTTGAAGAACCAAGGAGATCAAGCATTTGGATGAGAAGCTACAAAGTTTATTTATTTTGTAATCCATATGTATTGATAGATTTGTCACTAAAATTGACAAAGCGAGAGATTGTTAGAGAACTGCTCGGTCGAACTCGCAAGAGTTGCTATCTCAAGCTTGTTTGTCAGGTTTAGTTTCCAAAACTATAAGTCTTGATGTCTAGTCTACTTATAGTTAAGTCTCGGATTTGGATAGAAAGTGTAGTTTAGCTTAGACTTCACGGCGTTCATCTATTGAAGACGAAGAACTACTAAAGGGAGCTTGTGGAACATCATCGACAAAAGGTATGTGGATACTTGAACTCATCTATCACTCAAAAGTCTATCTACACTATCTCAGGCCGGTTCCTATTCGGGTGGCTAATGATGTGTGTCGTAACCACAACAAATTAGTGAATATTTTTCCACTCAATTAACAAGTAATATGGTGGCAGTTAAGTTCGTTCCCACGAGGAGCAAGAGATTTTTAGTTGTAAAATTGTCACAAAGGGGGGGATTGGTTTTAGATTATAAAAATAAAAGAAAGTAAATAAAGCAATTAAAAGTTTCAGTAAAAATCAATAAGAGAAGTTAGATCAAGGAATTCTTCTTCGTTGCAAAACAATGAATCAAGTTATGTTCTTTTCCACTTCTTATTAGTCACAGATTATCACCAACCGTAGGTAAAGCAGGTAAATCAGTGCTAAACCCCTATATCCATTGTATTACCGGATACAGAAGTTCTCGACTACCGGATTCTATTTACCAAACCACCTAGTAGTACATCACTCAAGATATAATTTAAATAAACGCATTAAGATTTATGAACTTATTAGGTTGATATTAGTAGTTAGACTCTTAGATCAAGGTCTACTTGCTAACGTTGTTTTCAGACACAATTGCTCCACGGAATCCCTCCGCAAGGTCTCGTGTTTGCTACTTGTGTAAAGAGTCAAGAAACGATTACTTATCCCCTAACTTTCACTAGCTTTAGATCAATTAACAAATCAATTTAGTTGGCCACCCAAACAATCTATCAATCAATCATGAATGTATAAACATTCCTATTAGTAAAAACAAACGATAATCATGTGAAAACTTCGAAGTAGATTTAAAACAAAACTCAAAATTTGTTAAGAACTAGGAATTCATCCTCAATCAATAAAATTAGTTACTCATGCTAAGGAGTTTACACAAAGAATAAAGAAAAGAAAAGTGTTGTGTGTGTAAAAGGTGCAGAGAAAAGTAGAGAACTTCTCAATTTATAGGCTTCAATTTGCTTGCAATCCTCTTAGGAATGGACTCTCTTTCCTTTAGCAATTCGATTTCCAAGTTCAAGTCTTTATTAAATCCCCCATCTTCTCTTTCCAAATCCAAGCTCAATTGTTCATCCAATTCCAAACCCAAGTCTTCATACCCATGAGAAAAATTCACACAAAATTTTGTTATTTTTGGTCGCCTGAAAAGTCCTCGGGATCACCGGAATTATGCCAGCAAAGTCACCGTCGATTACCTGAGAATCTCCTCTGGTTAGGGAATATTCCGTTCAGGTGACTTCATAAGTAACGTTCAAACTGACGGTCTACGTTAGTCAACCAGGTCAAAGAAGAGAGAGTCAGCTTCAGTCAGTTCGTCTTAATCAGGGATTACTCATCTGACTCACTGAGTTCGGTTCAACGAGCCACTGAGTCGACTCGTCGAAGGAGAATTTCAGCAGAGTTTCCTCTGAATTTTGGTAGTTTCCCGGACATCTTTCAGGCCTTTCTCTGCGACAATCCTAGCACAGACATCTAATTCATTCACAATTGAAGCACATACCCACCTTTATCTTCCCTTCGCAGTGTTTATTCGTCTCAATCCTGGTTTCAATCTGGCTACAATTCCACCATCAAATCCATCTTCTTCCTCGATTGCACTCAACAACATCGATTCCTTCAATTGCAGAAACCCTTGAAAATCATCCAAACAACAGCTACAATCAAAACCCAATTTCTTCTTCATCCCTGTGCCTCAATGAATACCACCATCTCTTCTGAAATCTTCACAGCGAAACTCTAACCCATAATAGTGACGAATCGAAACCCTGTGTTGGCTTCATCTTCTCTCGATATTGAACTCATCAGCAAACCCATCTCTCAACAACATCAATTAGGGAAATACTCCATAAATCCCCTGAAATCTTCTCGATCCATTAGTTGCGTCTTACATACCCATCTTCTGTTCAATCACTACCAGTATTTCTACATCTGAATTCGCAATTGCAGCGGCAGGTCTTTATTCTACTCTTCATCTCACCCTTTTTCTCATCTCTCAATTCTCAGTCTCTCTATCTCGGTTCCAGCAGCAGTCAAGGCTGATTTTCTCACTTTCAGGCAAAGAATGAAGAAAGAAATGATTGAGAAATAAATTCTCAATTTAGAGTATTAGGGTTGGATCTGGGTACTGTTATGGGCCGGCTAATGACATCCCCAGCTAGCTTAATACAGAGGTGCCATGAGTATCTAATTGGGTGCTTTAAACACTTAAGTGGGTTGCCCCTTATCCTTAGCTTGACTGTTATCTTGACTGGGCTCCAGATAGTATTTGCATTCATAATGACCATTCTGTCCTTTTGGCTTAAATTAGGTGATTTCTTCTTCTTTTTCTACGTACGACTCCAGAATACCTAATAACTCAAAAACACAAGTAAAATACATAATTTACAAGAAAAGTATCAGAGAAAGCATAAAAAATAGATAAAAAATAGGATGTATTCTACACCCTATCAGCTAACCCCCCCATTTGCCATGCCAGTTGGCCTGGCAAACTGGCCGCGCCACTATGGTAAAAACGTTAAGCGATCGAGTCTCCACCGTTCGGTTGATTTTAAACCTCCAACGGATCTTTTTCCACCGCTATAAAAATGTGACATTCACACTCAAAAATTACACCAAATTTTTTACAATTTTTTTTTCTATCTTTATCTATCTTATTTTTCAAAATGGCAAAGTTTGAATCCAAACTTGACTTGGCTACCCAACTTGATTTCTCCGGAGTGGTGCTTGAAGCCGCCGTTAGTAAGATATGTGAAGGTTATAAAGAAATAGGTAAAAACCAAAGAAGTCTACAAGTTTTGGATATTAACCAAATCAAACCTCCAACTAAGAAAAGACAAAGAAAAGTTCAAGGGAAGGAAAATTTGAAGGCAAAGAAGAAGATAAAGAAATGAAACTCCGTCCATGAGCGCATTTATTGGAAGTTTGGTGAAATGAAGAAGATAAACAAGATGAAGAACATTGTCCCAAATTTTTACTTTTAGAGTCTTTATTGTAATAAGTTATATCATTATTATCTAGATTAATGAAAGAGGCATTAATGTAAATTAAAATTCTAAACTTTTAATGAAAGATGCACTAGCTTTATATTAATAATATCTTAAAATTAAAATTTGATACAAATTATAGATACATCATACAAATGAAAGATGCATCATATTTGGGCAGCTAATCTAAACTGATCATATTTGGACAACACCCTCAAGATAAGATAACAACAATCAAATTGAAAATCTTTTCCCACTATGTTGCACCATTCGAGCCGACAATTTGCTTCACATCAAATGCGTTTTGGCCATTATGTCGGTTTCGATAGCCTTCAGTAAGTGCAGCAACAAACAACTTCACATCCTTGCTGATTATTCCGAAGCGATGACACAATCCATTTGTATTTCGATTATTGAGGTTTAATGTTTCTTCCTGAAATCTCTGAAATATGCGACTCCATACAATATCTTGATGTTGATGTTGTCTATCATTGGCCATATCTTGCATAACAAAAACATAATGCCTGCAAATGGATTCATCTTCAGCTATGCTAAATTTGCGAGCTCGAACTGGAACTGACATATTGGATTTGTGGAGTGAAAGAATGGAGATTCAAGAAATGGTGTTGAAATGAAATTTTATATTGTATTTATAGGATGATGAAATTATGACTGTTAAATGAGATGATACGAGCGGTCGAGTCTAAACCGCTGGCGGTAGACACTACACCGTTCGATTATTTCTACACCGAGCGGTCTAGTCTCGACCGCTCGGTAGAAAATTTGCCACTTAGCCAGGCCAGTTTGCTTTTTTTCCAGCTCCATAGTGGGTGAAAAAATGACAAATCAATATATTTGCCACACCCATAGGAACTTGCCTCACTAGTGAAAAATGCAAAAAAAAAAAAGTCTGTCAAAAAAAGACCTATAAGTGCTTAAAACGACTGTTCCAGGGAGCCCTAATACTGTAGTCTTATTTCCCAAAATGACTATGGATGGGAGCCTTAGTATTTTTAAAAATACGACTATCTTCAGCAGTCCGTCCAGTATAGCTGACATACGCAGCCGTTATACTGATTCTATATTTTATAAAAAAAAATAAAATTGATTCAGCTGGATCAGAAGTTGATTCAGCTGAATCCTAAACTAAAGGTAAAACTGAAATTAGTAATGACTTTGCACTTGAATAAATTTTATATTATAAGCTAAATTCAACTTACAATTTTAATCTAAAATGATTCAACTTTCAAATCTAAAAACAAAAAACAATAAAACAATATGAGAGATGGTGTTTTTTGCATTGGAGAAGGTAAAGTTTGCACTTGTATAGAGAAAAATTCAAAAAATCCATGAGCATCTACCTTCTCCAATGCAAAAACACCATCTCTCATATTTTTTTTAATTGTTTTTTATCATTTCCAATGCCAATGATTGGCTCTTATCTGTGCATGGGTGCACAAGTTAACAAAACCCAACTCCTTTTTTAAACACTTCACTGTTAGTAACATTTTACACCCGACAGTCAACACCTTGAATGTGCCAAGAGCTATCAACTTCAAATGCCATGTAACAGCCCCCACTGGGTTTTCATGTTTATCCTTAGCTTCTTCAAGTGCACTAGTTCTCCTTGCAGCCTGCCAAACATTGCAAAGGGACAACAGAATTGAGAGCTACGATAAGATATGAGGATTTCAAACAATGAAACACACACGACATATACCTACGTTGTTGATCCTGTGTGATAAAATATCATTTCAACTAAGGTTATATCATCTTCTAATTAGATATCAGTTTACAATATATGATGCATGCAAACATGTCTTTTGTTCTGGTTACAGGAGCATACTGTTACATAATGGTTTGAAAACTTGCCATTACTGGAGCTCTAGATTACTTTTAAATGCAATATAAGAAAACTTAACACTAATACGTACATGGATTAACAACTAACAGCCTTAATAGGTCAAAGTGTGTACCAAAAATATCGATGTTTATTGTGTAAGCATAACCATAATGGGCCTGTTTTATATATGGTTCAAAATCTAAAGTTAATATTCTTCGCGTCGAAATGTACCAGCACAAAAGTAAAGGTGTTATACTTACCCATCTTATTGACTTTCAAATTCAAGGGTCGCTTTGGACGTCTCTATCTCACAAATTACATCACCCAATTCTATTTGTTAGACCATGTATACAAATTAGCTGGTTTTGGTCTCCATGACTGAATGTCGAAGAAGAAATAAAAAACAATAATCAGATAAAAATCATAACTAATGAACATGAAAACTATTTAACAGCTTGATGAACTATTTTTTGTATGAAAGGGTTTATATGATCTGACACAAACTAGCAGTGGTTGGTCAGTTCATGGTTGAGACAAAGTTTATTTAATAAATTGACAAAACAAAAGAAATTGCCTTTATGAACTTAAACAGATAGAACTATGAAGTTTTTAATTTCCACACAAACTCACCTGATAAACATCAATGCATATATCATCTTATTAGAACAATGTTTGAGAAATAGCGATTCAAAGTGATTGAAGCACTTCTGGACAACAAAATACGATGACAACATAAGGTTATATGCTTGCCGGAAAGAAATTAACATAAAAGACTACACTAAAGAGAAACTTGATGCTGCAACAAGAAATCCAGGCCAAAGTGAACTCGCGAATGGAAAAGAGAGTTCAACAGTTGACAAAATAACGATTCAATAATTAAAGACCCATATTGATCTCTCAAGTGTACTTGCATATTGTCGAAAGACAAATGACATGAGATTTTAACAAAGTGGTTCAAATGCAATACTTATTTATGGTTTCAATGTGAACTTGATCAAAAAGAAGGGGTACAACAACCACACCCAATATTTCGATTAGCAATCTGTATGGACTAACTCCAATATACTTTTAAGAGAATCAACTAGACTCAATCTTATTAAAAGTATATCAAGGATTATTATCTCTCGATCCTTCGATTTAATTCTTACTCAAGCAAATAGAATCTGCGAGTCTAATTAAATACAAGAGAGATAACTTGGATGGTACCAAAGACCAATATCCAAGTGTCAATCAATGTAAATCAACAACCAAAGGTTCGATATTCTAATTGATTGATCTAACACACAACCCGTGATATTTCAATTATATAACAAAATTTGGTCGGTCGTCAGCCGACACAAATATAATTACACTTTCTTACTACTCAAAATATAAATATAGCAAGGGCAAGAAAGGATCGTTCCCACAGAGAGGTCTAGGTTGTCAAATTGTTATGGTTCCCTATAAATATCACCAGTAGTTTTGTGATTGTGTAAATAAAAATAAACGAAAAGCAAACAAAGTACGCGAATCAAGGATGTGAAAATATTGGATAAAGGTTTCATCTTCAATTGTAAACAAGTTTATGAATATATGAATAGAATTCGTATTTAATCTCGCTATCATCAAAAGCCATAAAATACCTTATTGCAAGAATACTCCGTAATTTCCTAAGTCATCAACACACACATTAGAGCTGCGTATGTGAATTCTACCTAAAGAATAACCTAACGCCTTGCGCTAATTAAGTTCAATTCCTAGGAGCATTAAGTTTCGAAATAGGCTAATCAATGCAATTGTAATACATTGCGCAAAACAATTCGGACAAAGGTCAATTTTTACATATGACTACAAGGATGTATCACTACAACCTAGAATCATATCATGCTACTCGTATTCAAGGTTATCGCTCGATGAAAACCCTAAAATAGCTATAGATATGGATGTGAGTTCAATCAATTCTAGACTTAACTAAACAAACATTCAATCATATTGCAATACATCAATCATGCAATTATTATAACCCGTAGAAATCATACGATAATATTGAGAGAAAACTAATTCATAAGAATCATAACTTGTTTTCCAAAATCCAACTACATCTTTAACCAATAATAAATCAAGTACTTGTGTTTTTGGAAATCATCATAGAAAGTTTAGAAGAACCTATCATGTGAAACCCTAGAAAACAAGTAGAAGTCTCCCTAATGGAGATATATCTAGGTTTAGAAAAGAGTTTTCTATTTATATGCTTCTCCCAAAAGGATACTCAAAAGTAGGTCAAGTCTTCCCAAAACCCATGTCAAATTCGTCCACCAAGCCCATGTGTGAAAATAAGTCTTTGGAAATTTTGGGTCCAAAAAGTGTCGCGGAATCGATGACGTCATCACCTAATCCGGCCACTGCGCTAATACGGTCACCGGAAAAATATCTCAGGCCACCTTTGTCATCGGGTACTATCACCAGCAATTCTACACTTCCAAAGAGCTCCGCTTGCTTCTCTCGCAGTCCACACATTCACAAAACCATTTTAGCCAATTCCCATTTCTTGCGAAAACGCGCCTAAAAGCGTGACTCGTAGCCCATATGTCCGGCCATCAATTCTGCATCCGACTCATGCCCCCTCGCGATTCACCGAATCATTGCTATCCATGCTTCAAGTTCCGAATTCCAACAACCGGAACTATGCTCACCGGAGCGCCATTTTCACTCCGTTTTCGCACAGTTTATAACAGCCACCACTGAATTGCAGCTTAAATCACTTGCGCACAACCTTGCTTTCTTCTTCCATGTGTCAGTCTTGTACTAAATTACAAGCACCACCAATGCTGCAATCAGAATCCCGCAAGGCAACCCATGGCACCATAATCGCATTCACCCCGCAGAAAGCAACAACATCGTTGCACCAGATCAACACCATTCTTCTCTTCGCCTGCACACCATTCCAAGCCAC